>JACBAD010002058.1:0-116557 GCA_014281905.1 Aspergillus hiratsukae
CCAGAGGGGGGAAGCGGGGGAGCAATACGAAAATTTGAGGAGGAGGTTGGAGGGTGAGGCTGTGGCTGCTGCGGCGGCGAGTGGGAATGCTGGTGCGGGCGTTGGTGAGGCTTCCGGGCAGAGGCAGCGGAGAAGGGAAGGAGGGTTGTTGGATAGGTTGAGGGCGTTGTAATTGTATCAATTACGGTGTAGACTAGTGGTCGATCGTGACTGAGACAATGACCTCAAATGATCGCAGGGTAAATCAAAATCTATTATGCTATGTCCATATCCAACTGCCTTTCTACCACCAATCACAAACTGTACCTGGCATACAGGATTACCGCCCGTTGCGGCTTCTTCGCATATTCTCCTTGCATTCATTGCAATACCATTTGACTGTCTCCTATTAGCATGCTTCAATCACCTAGGCAATGAAGGCAGGACTTACCATTCTTCCCCGGCGGTTTGGTCAACCCGACACACGACAGATGGAACCATTCCCGCGGACACGCATCGTTGTCACAAGCTACCATCTCACCGAAGCTGATCTCGTTGCAGTAACAGTACCGCGGCTCGCCATCTTCATCCTCGTCGTCCCCTTCATGTAGCGAGTCTTCCTCCTCCGACACTGCTCGCTGCTGGGCTACCGCCACGCTGCCGCTCTTCTTATGTGATCGTTTCGCAGGCGCGGGTTCTGTGTTGCGGGTAGGTCGAGTGCGCTGGGAGTTGGGTTCTGAGAAGGTGGAGAGCACTGGCGTCGACGTCTTCGACGACCGGCCCTTCGGAGCTGGGTTCGGCGCTTGAGGTACTGGTGTCTCCCGGGGTTCGACCGACTCCGCAGGGCGAATTTCTGTATCTTCGCGTTTCATGCTGACCGGACCGACAAGCTTGGCTGCAGCTGCGGCGAGATTCTCCTCCTCGGTTTGGCGTTGCAATTCGGAATTAAGGGCAGCTGCAACCATGTCCGCTTTGGGGGTTTCTTTAGGTAGAGTCTTTGTATCGGCGACTTTGCCTGTATCAATAAGATTAGGCAATGTTTTCAAAATGGGAAAAGACAGGGACGTACTGTTGCTTGCTAGGCGATTGGACGCCGAGGACCATGGCCGCTGGCGACCATTTGTCGACTGTCCAGAGCTCTGCTGCGCACGAGAAGACTGTGGCCGAGCGACGGCTCCAGGTCCGGGACTAGCTGCGCTACGCACGGCATTCGACGCCCCGACCAGAGGAGCAGGTGCCAGCACTGGCGAATTCGCCGCGGAGGTTCCAGTGTTATTTCTACAATCTAGTCAGCAACAGCACAAGGTAGAATTGCAACATCCCGGGATGGTACCTCTTGCGAGCGGCTGCATTCGGGTTGGGAGCACGAGATCTCTTCTTGGTAGCATCTGAACCTGTCGCGTCCTTCGATGCACCACGCGCCGAAGCATTCCCAGCAGCGCTGGCGGATCTTTCCATCGCTGCGCCAGTATCGGCCGCTGGAGGTCTTTCGACCTTGCGGCGTTTCGTCGCAGCCGAGGCCCCCGCGGCCGAAGCTTGTGCACTGTGCCCGACTGCAGACAGATCCCCAGTCGCCGCAGCTGCGCCGCTCCGAGGTTTGCTAACCTGCCCCTTCCGCGAGCCAGACGCACGGGCATCGTCAAAGTCCGAATCGGCATGTGTGCGACGCTGTTTGCGAGCGGCATCCCGTCTCGCATCACTACGCGATCCTGCTTCGTTGTCGAGCGCATGGTTCAGATCTTGTTTGTTGGATGCGACTTCCCGGCGCGGACGCTCATTTGTAGTAGTCTTCGCGGCGTTCCTGTTCGAGTAGGCCCAGTGTGTAAGACTGCCCAGGCGCGCCTCTTCACTGATCTCCCCTGCAATGAATGGAAATACGCCATCGATGCGCAGAAGCTGCCGGTCTAGTTCGTCGTTTGCGTTGGAAATGACATGGTTCTTTTCGTCCGCGGTCATCATCAGATCCACCAGGGTCCGCCGCACGCGATCGAATAGAAGACGACGGTTTTTGCTGTCTTGCGATTCAGGAGGTTGCGAGGGATCCTATAGCCACACCGCATTAGCCAAGCCCATCAACTGTTGTAGATATCACACCTACCGCTGGCACAATATCATCCCGAACCACCCCCTCCACAATAGGCGCTGGATTCAACGGACAGGGAACAGGCTGCGACTCCGCCGAAACCTTCAACAACTGAAGAAGATTATCCTCAAGCGCCCAAGCCTTAGCATCCACCTCCTTCAGCAACGAATTATGACGGCGAAATTCTCGCGGCAGAGCAGTAATGGCGTCGGTGAAATGCGTGAGGGCGGGATAGAATCCGTGAGGGGCAGGAGGCGTAGGGGGCGCTTCCATCATTGAGCCGTGACCGTAGGCGAACGAAGATCGTCCAAGCGTCTTGGACGTTCTGGATGGATTCGTACGTGTCTGGCGCGCTGACTGGCGAGCATTTTGACCCTGAGTGTTGACGGCCGACGAAGAAACGACGGATGCCATTGTTGGAGGGATTTCAAGCGCAAGGGTGCGAAATCGCCCAATCAGGTGGGAAAAAATGGTACAAACAAAGGGTCGAGATACTTCTTGAAGCCAACAACATGGACAAAGGTGTTGATGGGAGGGTATGTCAGATATGCCAAAGAGGAGACGGAAGTTCTGCAGTGCGGAGAAGCAAGACTTTCCCCTTTGGGCCCGCATCAGGTGATTGGTGCCTTTCATTTCAGGCATGATGAACTGCTTACTCATCTACCAATTTCTTGACGTCATCAGCACCGTCTAGAGAGGTAAGAAGGATATGTTCACAAAAAGAAAATACTGCATGCATATCTAGTAATCAGGCATTCTTAGTTTACAAACACATGCTCTGGCATGTTCTAGGAATAGACAAGTCAGGCCAATCCCAACCCATGACAGGGGTGCCAGGAACAGTCAAAAAGATATATCAAAAACAGGGCAGCATGACTGTAGGATGGAAGCCGTATAGATGTAGACAACAAAATGCATTCATACAAAGGAGACAGAAATGAATAGACGCTAGCTCCTACAATCAAAGCACCTAAGATAATAATCCAACAGTGGCTACAATTACTCGCCCTTCAGACGATCCTGGTGGACAGTGAATGCTTCCTCAAGGAAGTCCTGTTCCTCCTTGGCGTGGACGGACTTGAGACCAGTAGCGACGGAGGCGCTTGGAGCGCGACCAGCATAGAGGACGTGGCGACGGTTGTGGTGCTCAGTCTCGTTCAGCAGGGTCTCAATACGAGGCTGGGTGTAGCTCCAAGCACCAGCGTTCAGGGGCTCTTCCTGACACCAGACAATGTCCTTGGCGTTGGGGTAGCTGTCCAGGTTCTCCTTCAGCTGAGCCCAAGGGAAGGGGTGCAGCTGCTCAACACGGGTAATGGCAGTGTTGCGGATACCATTGGCCTCGCGGTGCTTAGCCAAGGTAGCGTAGACTTGACCGCTGCACAGAATGACACGCTCGATCTTCTCGGGCTCGTCAATGGCGGTACCGTGGGCCGGGTCGGGGATGATCCACCGGAAGTGCGAGTCACCAGTGAATTCCTCAATATCGGAACGGGCAACGGGGTGACGGAGGAGGGCCTTGGAGAAGAAGATCACGAGGGCTAGGCGAGTCAGTTAATGAAATGTCAATAGAGCGGGAAGAAAAAACTTACGCTTGCGGAACTGGCGGTGAATCTGGCGACGCAAGATGTGGAAAAGGTTGGCAGGAGAAGTCATGTAGGCAATCTGCATATTGCAGTCCTGGTGCTGACGATCCAACTTGTCCTGAGAGGGGAACTGGCGAGGTTCCTCGTTGCAAAGCTGCAACCAACGCTCCATTCTACCCGAAGAGTGCTCGGGACCCTGGCCATCATAACCATGAGGCAGGGAGAGAACGAGACCGGAACGCTGCAGCCACTTGGCCTCTCCAGAAGCGATAAACTGGTCGATAATGCACTGAGCGTTGTTGGCGAAGTCACCGAACTGGGCCTCCCACATGACCAGTGCGTTGGGCGAGGTTAGAGAGTAACCGTATTCGAAACCAAGGCTAAAGAAATTAGTCTGAGCAAAGAAACTAGTCAGGAAGACTTACGCTCCGAATTCGCTGAGAGAAGAGTTGGAGATGACGAAGCTGCCCTGGTCCTCACCAATGTGCTTCAAGGGGGTGTAGGTGGCCTCGTTCTCCTGGTCGTGCAGAACTGCGTGACGCTGGGAGAAAGTACCACGCTCAACGTCCTGACCGGAAACGCGGACATGGTAGCCCTCCTTGACCAGAGAACCAAAGGCAAGGGCCTCCGCGGTGGCCCAGTCAATGTTCTTACCCTCGTCAACAGCCTTCTTGCGGTTGGCCAAAATACGCTTGAGGTTGCGGTGGACGGTAAAGCCCTCGGGGGCGCCGCTGATCTTGTCGGCAATGTGGCTCAACAAAGAAGTATCGACAGCAGTCGGCAGGTGAGGAAGAACCTCGGTGGCCAGCTCCTTGGGGGTCTTGAAGCCGTTCCAAGCAGAGGTCAGCCATTCCTTGCCGGTGGGCTGGTAATCCTTGCTGCGGTCGAAGCTGTCGTTGAGCATGCCCCAAACCCACTTCTTGTGCTCGTCAATGTCCTCCTTGGTGAAGGTGCCCTCGGCAATCAGCTTCTCGACATACTTGTCAAGCTGGGCCTTCTGCTCGGCGATGCGCTTGTACATCAAGGGCTGAGTGAAAGAGGGCTGGTCGGTTTCGTTGTGACCCTGCTTACGGTAGCAGACCATGTCAATGACAACGTCGCGCTTGAACTCGGCACGCCAGTCGGCAGCAACCTGGCAAACGTAGTTCACGGCCTCCACATCATCAGCATTGACGTGGAACACGGGGGCGTCGATGGACTTGGCGATATCCGAGCAGTAAGGGGTGGAACGCGAGTAACGGGGGTCGGTAGTGAAACCAATCTGGTTGTTCACGATGATGTGGATGGTACCACCGGTCGAGTAGGCGGGGAGCGAGTGGAAGCCCAGGGTCTCGTAGACGACACCCTGGCCGGCGAAGGCAGCATCACCGTGCAGCAGGACACCCATGGCGCTGTTGAAGTCCTTCTCGTCATTGTTGTAGTGCTGAATAGAGCGAGTCTTTCCAAGGACAACGGGGTCCTCCGCTTCGAGATGGGAGGGGTTGGCGACCAGAGAAAGCTGCACACGCTTACCAGAGGGCGTGGGACGTTCGAAGTTCATACCCAAGTGGTACTTGACATCACCCGAACCTTCATCCGAGGGCTCGGCAGATCCGGAGAACTCACTGAAGATGGACTCGTTGGGCTTACGAACGACGTTGGACAGCACATTGAGACGACCACGATGAGGCATACCAATGACAATGTCCTTGATGCCGTGCTCGACGCTGCGGTCAATCAACGCCTTCATACCGGGCACCAGGGTCTCGCAACCCTCCAGACCGAAACGCTTGTCATTGGGGAACTTGGTGGCCAGGAAGGCCTCGAAGCTGTGACTCCAGATCAGACGGTCAAGGATACGGCGCTTGTCGTCAACCGAGTACCTGTAGGGCTCGGGAATTTCGAAGCGGTCACGGATCCAGTCGCAGGGCTTGCGGTCAGGAATGTGGATGTACTCGACACCGTAGGAGCCACAGTAGATCCTCTCGCAGGTGGCGATGATCTCGCGCAGAGTCATCTTCTTCCGGCTCTCAGTAGCGAAGCGAGGCAGAATACCGGGGCCGAGGGTGAACTCCTGGTCGAGATCGCGCTCAGTGAATCCATAGTGGTCAAGTTCGAGCTCCTTGGGCTTGTTGTAGCCGAACGCCTCCGCTTCGCCGCGGATGCCAAGGGGATCGATCTTGGCCTTGTGGTGACCACGAGCCTGGTATGCGCGAACCAAAAGTTGGACCTTGAGATGGTTTGTCAGGTCGGTGCCAGCTGCGACGCCCAATCCCTCGCCAGGCATGGTCTGCGGAACACCACCGGTGGGGGTAGGCACGAGAGTCGGAGGAGGTTGGAAGGCTTGGGCGATGGGCATGTTGCCTTCTTCCATGTTCTTGAAATATGTCTGCCACGAGATGTGCACGCTGGAGGGGTCATTCTTCCAAGCCAGGTACATCTCGTCGATGTAGTTGGCTGTGTTTCCGGAAAGGAAGTTGTCATTGGGATCCTAGAATTCGCGCGTTCAAATCAGTCATGCCCTTAATGAATAGCTACAATAGGGACTAGAGCGCGATAGACTTACAACTCCCGCATCGGTAGCAGCAGCATAGTGTCTCCTGCCGTTGGACAAACGGTCAACAATGGCGAGAGGTCTTCTGCTAGTCAAGCCGAATTTCGAGCTATGGCTGGAAGTAGCTCTGACAGTGGAAGCAAGGGAGATGGACCGCCTGCAGGCCGAGCAGGCGGCGCCACGCAGCAGGCCGCTGCTGGTGGCCTTGACGGCTGTGGTACGAAGCATTGCGGGATTTTTCGTCGCCGATGAAAACAGGTGCTATGGAGCTGACGCGACGAGCAGAATGGAGCTTTTCTAGCAATGCTCAACACTGAGAGCAAGGATAAGTCAAGTATAGTATAGAGACCTGTTTCGCAGATTGTCAGTAATGAGCGTGCTATGCTCCCAGGAGGCGATGTAGATGGAACGGATGAAAGGAAGACATACGGTAGTCACTAGAAATTTAGAAAACAGGTGTCGACTAGAATTGCCGTAGCACCTGCACAGAAACAGAACTCATCAGAGAGCAAGCACTCTCTTTTGACAATCAAAGCTTTTTCTGTCCCTAAAAAAGAAGAGGGGAGAGATCTGGAGTAGAGAAGACAAGTAAGTCGAGTGACGATGGACGCAAGAAGAGGTTTGCCGAGATCTCTACGGCTATGACGGCCAGCGCAGGTGTGGCTGATCATTTCCTGTTGTCCTCCTGACAACCGCCACAGCTTACTCAGCGCATGGCCGGGCAGCCGACCGGGAGGTCCAGCCGGTCGCGAATCATAACAGAGCGATACGCACCGCCACATGCCGGGTATGAACATTTCCCGCTCCGGGTTTTTGCGGATGTCTTGCAGGCCAATCATCGCCATGGATTAATTACTCATAGTAATCCTCAAAAAATCCATACTATGACTTCATTGTATGCACAAGCTACCTATCGTCCAGAAGATTCGACCACTTATGGGACGTACGTTTCGCTTTTTGAGGCGCATCAGAAACTATCTACATGACAGCGGATTCTGACGGCTTCATCGAATTAAGTATGACACTCTTCAGTAGACGGCCAATCACCCCATCGACAGGAAAACTGAGTAAATCTAGGTTGTCAGGACTGGTAAGTCCTGGAGAGAGGGAAACAGCATAACGCAGGTATAGACACTTGGTCAATTATGGATTCATCTAAATCAAGAAAGAAATAAATTTGAGGGTATAAATCGTGCATATGTACTCGCCACAGTTCTCCGTGTCGTGATATCTTTAACTCAGCAGGCTCTTTGGACTGGACTGCATCATCTGGGGACAGCTTCTTCAGAATTCATTTGCGAGTCCCCTTCTCCAAAAACCGACTGGTCAATCCGTTGGGCGACATCTACATTCATTGGTCTCATGATCGGCGATTCAGCCGCGCTTGGTCCTCCAAAAAGGTAATCCGGAGGAACCGTATGTACAGTCGGGCTCACATCAGAAAAGCCCGTGAAGCTCGCGCGGTTAGACGATGAGTGATGATGAGGTGGTGGGCTGCCGCTGCTGCTGCGAAGACTTCCATTGCTGCCACCCCAGGCACCGCGTCGCAGTTTCAACAAGGCACTCAGGGACATCTCGTCGTCCATGGTACCCATATCAACAAGTTGTGCCAGCCCTGGACCTGAGAGGGCTGGATTGGAGTGAGCCGTCCCATGCGCTGTCAATGAAATGACCGAGTTCCGCGTGCTCCATTCGCTTCGCTCAGTAATAGGAGTCAAACTGGGTTCTCTGAATTTGCCCCGGCTGCTGTGGTTACGCGAAATGCCTTCGATGCCACGCGGACCAAAGTATCCCCCATTTGTAAGTTCTGAGCTGTCGGCCCCATGAGCTTGGGCGTAAAATCCAAACTCTTGGCCATAGAAACCTTCGTCGTCGTTTTCCAGCGCCTCAGCATTGGCAGCAGCGATGATAGGATCATCGTAAAAGGCATCGTCGTCGTTATAGCTGAAATCGTCAAAAACCTCTTCAAAACCCATTGCATCCATAGCTTGGCTCAGATGGCTGTCGTCTGATAGGAGTCCTGAGTAGGAGTCCATAGTCTGGATCGTTCTGGCAACGCTGTCCTGGCCCAAGGAACTCTCGCTCGCGCTTGTGGTGCGCTTGAATCTGTCCGTGTTGGCTGTGTCGATGGCAGCCTTCTCCAGCGCATTGTGCAAGACCTCAAGGTTATGTTCGGATAGAACCCCACCATGAGATTTTGTTGCCGTTAGGTTATGCGTCATTTCAGTGTCAAGTCCACCGTATCTGGCAACTGTTCGGTCTCGGAAATCGCTCGCAACGCTCAGTGCGTGCTTAAGGCCATCTTTCTGATCTAACTCTGGACTCGGGCTGTGGGATCCAGGTGCCTCACTTGAAGTAGACTTGTTTTCTGTCTGGTCCGTCGTGCCCGGATCAACCGGCGCAGAGTGTACAGCTGCCGTCTTGCGAGCATACAGATGACTGCATTCGTCATCGAAAATCGATTCATCAAATGTCTCGCCGGCTACATCTGCAGCCAGGTCGCCAAATTCCCCGTCGTCAAAGTACAAGTCGTCGTCCTCTTCGGCTGGCTGCGATGTTGAAGAACGAGTTCCCGTTTGCGTTGAGCATCCTACCGCTGCTGATTCTGAAAGGGTCGTAGTCTGGGAAAAAGAAGCGATTTTGTCCTCGGTGACAGAAGGCTCTGATAACTGAGAAGCGCGGCCTTGATCCGCTTGTAGATTTCCATCGACTGCCGGACAAAAACCAGGGGCACTGATGGGGCTCGCGACGACTGGCGAAAGGCCAGGCGCATACCATGAGGTAGTCAATGCGGCCCCGGGGCCGGAAAATCCACTGAACTCATCTTCTTCGGCGTCGGTGTTGACCCCAGGGATCTTTTCTTCCAAGCCGTCAAAGTCATCCAAAAGGTCGTTGTCATAATCGTCTTCGGCGTCACTGTATTCTCCATCTTCGAGCCGAGCCTTCGCCCTGCGTGCCGCTTCTTTCTCCTTGTGCTTTTCTTCCAGAAGCTTTTCCTGTGCTGATGATTCAACTCCGTTCATGTCAAAGCTGAATCGGGATGCATTGCTTTTGAAATGTTTCGGTAGGCCAGAAGGCTGATGGGGTATTATTTCAATAGTATCTGAATCTTGCTGAGCCGCTGGCTGTTCTTTGCTCGGCGATCCTGCCCGGGGCTCGGACTGGTGAGGGATTGATTCCTCGGGATGCTCCTCATGATTAGGTAGTCGCGACGGCAGTCGCCTTGCAAATACAGGGACCGATTGATCATTGCTACTAAGAGACGAGTTTGTGAGAAGAGATGATTGTAAATAGGCTTTGTTGTCAACCTGTAGCACATTCTGATCGTCCTCGAAGTGCTCCTTGAAAACTGGTGAGTATTCATTGTGTTTCCGCCTTTGCTCGCTTGCTTGAACTGCTGCATCCCTCCCACTCAGATGAGACACATTCTCCGTCTGCGGCGTATTGTATGGATTATACTGATTTGCAGCATCTTGCAAGAGCACTGGGGCTGTGGACAGATTCCGCCGCGGACGAGGGGCAGAAAAGTCGTGCACGATGTTTCCGCGTATCCTAGGATCATAATCATCGGGTATCGCGGGGACCACGTTTCGAGCGCCGAGGCTGATGTCCTCCGCTCGGAGGCCGGCCAACTGTGAAGAGCGCCTCCTGGCCAGCAGAGCCATCGGGTTGAGGAGGTGAAGCCTTGCCTTCCCAGATTTATGCGACGTATGTTCCGCAGAGAACTCCCGGTCCGCTTGACGACGGCCGCTCGAGCCTTCCGGCCTGTACTCTTTGTGCAGTGTATTCGATTTGTCAACGGTAGATGTCAACACGGGCGTCGCAGATCGCTTAATATTGGCGTCGAAGGATTGATTCTGAGAGTTCAGCAGTCCTTTACCGAAGGACAGCCGAAAAGGCGAGTTCGGCTTCGAGGAATCACTATCGCCATACTCGGGACGGGAAGCCGGAATGGAGACTTGCGACAAGTTTGGCTGAGCAGTCAGATCCGAGTTCTTTTCGCGGCCTTCTGGACTGGATTGAGGCCGCGCTTGCTTGTCCGAAGTAGAGAACGGTACTGCCAGGTTGGTCGCAGCAGATGACGGCGCATCGGTCGAGACTGCAGAACCCGCACCATGTCCCTTATCAGTATCGCCATCTGCAGGCGAGTATTCGCTCGAAGTAAGGGGAGTCAGCGCATCGGGACACGGAGATGATTCCTCGATCGTCGTCGCAAGAATCGGCGAGTGTTGAATAACCGGGAGCTGAGGAAGGTTGGTGCTGCTTTTCCCTCTTGAAGAGGCCTGTAGGGACGATGAGATGGGGGCCGCACTCGAGCGACGATGTTCACGACGCCAGTAGGAGAAGACTGCGGATGGTGGCATGATTATTGGCGCCCCAGCACCTACAGTGCTTCCTTATGAGTGGTCGCTCAGTTCAGGACTCATAGAAATCATCGATTCTGCTATTGGATTTGCCGATCGTGTCTTGGTGAGCTTTGCAAAGTAGATAAAATCAATATAGAGCTGTGGGGCTCCTCTCAGCCGTGCAGGGGGGGCGCTGTTCTAACAATAGTAGACAATTTGAGGGGGATTAATTATTAGATTAGGAGGGGGAACTGGCAAATATCCAGTATTTGAATGATATAGTCATCCTAAGTCATGATAAAGAATACATCCATGAGAAGAACGAATGCCAATAATGAAAACTGACTAAGGGGTTAGCCGTGAGAAGAACTCGTTGTTCTTTCATTGTCTTTGTTGCTGTTGACAGAAACGGTGGGAGAAGGAATGTCATCCTTATCTAGTCTACCTACTACCCGAAAGCGGATAATCATCATCATCAACTGTCAACCTAAACTTTCACCACAAAAGTCTAATGATTGTATGTTGTTTGATTCAGCCGGTGCTTTAGCTAGGTAGCACTCATTATTGACTCTGAGTAATCAATCTCATGGTCCGGATTGAATAGTTATGTTTTCTATAATGAATCATGCTTTGGATTGGTTATAACATCCGCAAAGTAAATGCAGGTCTCCTGCAGAGCTGCAGCTTCATGCAAGGAAAATTAGATTCAATGAGATACGGAAAGACATGGGAATTGTTTCCGCATTGGCAGGAAGGTTTATAGAAGAGATTGAGTTTACAAAAGACAAAGCAAAATCGCTAATTCTACATGGATATCACCAATACAATGAGGGCTTATGCTTTCAATGCATCACAACCATGGCATACCGCTTAGAACCAGATGCAAGAGTATAAAAGAATGAAAGAAACAACGGCATCTCAAGCAAGACTGAAGTGGCTAAAGGAAAATTTATCTGATGCTTTGCCTCCAACGATCAATTATCTCCCGTTGGCCCTTATCAACCACTGGCTGTAGGACTTTGGAATGGTAGTTATGAGGCATAGCATAGCTCAGATGATTCATTCCCAAGATAGCATCGCTGTAGAATGTATTCGGGTGCACCATCCCATAAGTCTGAGGGTTTACCCCCGCGAATCCCGGGTTCTGGGCAAATCCTGCCGAAACTGGATTCCCAAAGTTTATTGGCAGTTGCTGCGTGGATAGGCGGTTGTCGTACGAACGCTGATGGGTCGGTCCACGGAGAGCAGCAGGCTCGTTCATCGGCGGTTGCCCGACGCTGATCGGACGGGCATGGAGGATATCCGCCATGCTTCTCCGGTATCTTGGAGCTTGGGTCGACTTCTTCTGAGTGGCTGCCTCCCTTCGAAGCCGCTCTCGTCGTTGAGCCAGAGTCTCGTCTTCCGGCACGGGTTCGGTTTCCTCGTTCTTCGGTTCGTTGTCATGCAGATGGCTTATTTCGGCAAGAATTTCACTCGCAAACTCACTCTCTGCGACAGTGCTGGTGCGGTCCTTGGCTTTCAACCGCTTAAGGCGCTGTGCTAGGGTCTCTTCCTCGTCTCCACTGTCGGGCTGCGCGGGCTCTGGCTCCGGCATATTTTGAGAGTACATGGTGGTCGGACGTCTATCAAGGCTGGCCAACGGCAACGGCTCTCCTCTGAGCCTCGCGCGACGGCTGCTCAGCGGTTCATTCTCCTCCAACTCCCTTTTCTCCATGAGACCCAATGGTCTGGCCTCGTCGGGGATCTTGGCTTTGTCAGGGAAGAGCACGGCCAGAGGGACGTCTTCATCCTCATCCTCCTCGTCCTTGTGAGCGTCGGGATCTTCCCAAGCCAATGTAACCGGTCTCTGTCGTCTGCGCTCACTTTGCTTTTGGTTGACAGCCTCAAGCTGAAGAAGGGTGGAGTGCACTCCAGCGGAGGCAGCGGCTGTCCGCCGCCGCTGTTTGAGTTCCTGCTTTCGCATTTCTAGCTCTGCTAGCAGTGTATTCGGGGGTCCCGCGTATTCGAAATATGTCTCCTCCTCCTGTGATTCTTCATCGCCTGTTTCGGAATCCTCGCTCTCTGAGTGCTCATCGTAAGCATCATCATCTTCATCAGCGGCATCTTCATGTCTAACTGCAGCCTCTGGTTCTGTTTGCTTATGTAATGGATGGGACGCGATGGACGCCGCTCTGAGATCCGGGTTGGAAACGTGATACTCGGAGACGAGGTTGGTTCTAGATGCACGTTTCTTCCTCTGTTCGGACAAATTTGGATGGGAAGATTTGGACTTGGCGCTCCGATATACATCTGCCCCTTGGCTTCCGGCGAAGGGGTGTTCTGTGAAGGCAGTGACAGGGGCATGAGCGGACGCATCCAGTATACTCTCAAGCGTTTCAACGGCCGAAGCCTGTTTCACCTCGATTTCCAGCGGTGCTGCTGGCGTGTCGAAGAAGACGCTCGCTCGAAGTTGCGGAGGCAAATCCTTGTAATTTGTCTGGCCGCTCGGCTCCTCTGGCGTTTGACCAGACAGCCATGGCGCTGATTTTCTGTTTTCCGGAATAACTGTGCCGAGGAGCTGCGTGCGACGTTTCTCCCGTTCCCGTTCGGCATCACGTCTGTGCGATAGTCGGGGCGGCAAATTCAGCATCATCGGAACAGGCGCAGGGTAATATACCATATTATTTCCCGCCTGTGGTTCCTTGTACGACTCAGAGCTACTTGCGAGAGGCGGTCTGGTCAGCGACACATGCCGCTCCGGACCTTTGTCAACAAAATGAACGCCGTCAAAATCAGTGAACAGAACCCTCGATTGTTGATAGGTGTCGCCAGAAGCTACAGATGAAGGCCTCTCAATCTGACAGCCCGCGCCATGACTGCGTTGGTCAGGAAAATCGGCGGCGGACTGGGGCGGGACGGTCTCTTGAGGCAGGGAAATGTGTTCAAGAGCAGCCAACGCAGACTCGGCGAAAATACTCTCATTTCCAATTTCCGACACTAGCGCCAAACGAGATGCCGAGTGAGTCGAGCCCTGGGGGCTGGAAACGTTGTTCCTCAAAGGAGAGCCTTCCGTATTGTGTTGGAGAACAGAGTTGGAAACGGAGCTGCACGAGCGTCTCTTTTGCTCGAGATTCATCTTTCGAATCTCACTCGCAATATCCGTCGAGCTCGAGCTCAAGCGTTCCGCACTCCTCTCCAACCTCTCCACATTAGTGACATACGCGCCTTGTAAGGACTGGAGATCTGGCGTAGGATGACTGAGAGGTACGGGGGTATCGGTGATCGGAGTTCGCAGGGGTGGTTCATCGGAGTCGGTCTGCCCCTGTGGCTTGGAAGTCGTATCGAGCGGAGGAATAGCGTGACGAAGATCGTCGGACCGTCGATCTGCACCAGGGTTCGTTTCCTCGTAGTCGTCTTCCTCGACCATATCGTAGCTGGCCGATGTCATGGACCGTAACATGGAACTCAAGCTGCCAATTCCGGTGTCCTCATCGGTCTTTGCTGGTTGTAGAAGACTCCCTCCTCCAATATGGTCTATATCCAGGGGCAGTTGCTGAAACGTGGGGCGCTGTTGCGACTGCGGCGACGGACTGCGGGAGACATCAGAGTCGGTCGCGTTGGAGGCCACATCGAGGTCGGCCTGGGAAACGGCGTTGTAAGCCATTCTCTTTGGTGGTGGACAAGTAGTGGATGTACCCAAGGGCCATCAAGAATACGAGGAACTCGGTAAGGTTTAATAGAAGTGAGGGGGGTTTTATCGATAATTGCTTGAGAGGCTTTTTGGGAAGAGATAAGGCAACCCTCGTGCAGCAGCGCACAGGAGTGGATCAGCAGTTATACTTTCTTGGAGGAGGTGAGCGATGAGCTTAGAAGAGAAATAGAAAGACGGGGGCAAACTGAGTAGGCCAGTGGGAAAAAAGAAAAGAAATAGTAATAGGGAACTTCTAAAGGAGTAAACAAAGGAGAAAGAGAGAAAGATGAAGAAGAGGTAGAGTAGATAGATAGTGGAGAAGAATGAATTGACTGAGTGAACGTTCCATCTTTGATGAATTAAATGAAATTTCCCAGCGACGTACCTAAGGTATGCATGTATGGGGTTGTAACTTGTAAGACCTTGACTCCGGCTATCAGTACCTACTCAGTGCTATATTTGGATGTGTGTACCTTAGGTACGGTCCACGGAGTACTTTAATGTGGTACAGGTACCTATTTACCGCTTGCACTATTATTGTTACAACCCAGGTACGGGTTAACGGGTTTAACTGTACCTACCAGGTAAGGTAGGTTAGGCAGGTACCATACCTAGTATCTACTCCGTACCTTACTTACGGTCCATACGGTCTCCCAGAATGACGCCTATCTCGAGCTATCATAAAATGTGACTGACTTGAGTACATGCATACAATGGAGCAGAAAGAAGGAAGATTCTTGCAGGGTATGATGTAGGCAGAACCACATATCTACTCTAGTCTTCTCAAAAACAAGGAACTGCAGAAGAGTGATCGTTTTTTGACTTCTTAAAATCACAGTAGACGTGCCTAGCCGCTCCTAGTCTCACGATAATAAACGGCCCCTAGCCAGTAAAAATTAGCGGACAGGAACTAAATGATAAGTACCTAGACCCGATTACCCGTAGCTGCACTCATTTAAAACCCAGCGCCAAGTCATGCGATGATGGTAGATCTGACTCGGAGACACGAACAAACAAGGTACTGTAGCTATCCTATTTGCCGTTCTGCACACAGATGATGCTGGGATTTGTGGGTGATGGAGTCCAGACTGCACGGCTGCACATTGATTCGGGGACAAGGCGGATTGCAACACAGATCAGTATCTGTCCGAAAACAGAAAGGAAGCGCGGTACCGACGTATTCCAACGTCCCCTCATTTCCCATCTTGATAGGGTTCAGGTACCAGGTATGATTCCAGCGATAAGCTCAAGGCAATCACAATGAATGCGCTGTGTGGGTGAATCAATACCATGATAGGCTTCTAAGTTCTGCAGTATTGGTGGTGTTATCTGCCGAGCCATCTCGACAATTGTCATATAGCTAGCCCTCTTACCTACAGAAGGCACGGACAGGATGTTACAGTAGCTGCTCCATTCCTACCAAGATCAGCTCATAACCCATAGCCTTGAGATAATCTCGAATTGAATCCATGAGATAATAGGTAATTACCAGTAAGATATGTGCGACAGTCCGAGTGTCCATGACTGCCTGGTGGAGTCGCACTATTTTAGATAACAAACAGGACCTAGGTTGGCCCTGAAAATCCCCTGTTCTAGACCTTCCAGTTCGTCCTGAAATGGTAACAAACCCGTTCTTCCTCGAACCCGAGATCTCCTGCTTTGTTGCTCTGACCGTCTATCCGTCTATATCTACATCGATCCAGCCCACGTCAATTCAACCTAGATCCTTTGATTTGCGATCGTCCCAACAGAATCCTCTTAAGATTATGATTAAGGGGAAGAATCAAAAGGATCAAATGTCTTGCATGGGTTCATTGTGACCTCGGTTCTCGGTGCGGTGTACCTTGAGTAGTGAGACATCTTCGAAATGTTTGAATTTGGTGCCAGATCCTCTAGATAAGCTGCAAGATGTTTCGCCTTCGTCCGCCGTTGTCTTCAAAATCTGCATTCAATAAGCTACTTCATTCAGGGCTCTCCTTGTTGACTGTGTTGGCATGCATGTATATAGATCTGGGATGATTAAAGCCATCCAGCGCTCTGCATCGAGATGGTTCAAGGATCAAAAATCGCGTCCAAGTCAAGCTCTACGTAATTTTCCAAAGTGCACTTCTTGGTCAGTACCGTCGAGTTCGTGTCCATCGAACAGGCGCAAGGAGCTTTCTGGAATTAAACAAGCCTGGTTCAGCTAAAAACGAAGATGGTCGGAGATTGGCGACGATATCTTTCGGGCAGTGGCAGAGCACCTCCTGAACCTCGCTTGGGGGTGTCGTGATAACGCCATACTTTGGCTACGAAATTGTCAACCCTCCTCCGTAGAATTTACATGATTCACTTGATTAGCCGTAGCATATGATGACCAAATGGTTGTTATGAACGAAGTGCCAAGAACTAGATTACGGAGTACCATTGGAGAATCTTAAGTATAAGCATCACGTGATGACGCGACAACGGTACGCGCCGCAGAGCGCAATTAATGGAAAATCGGCATCTTGACAATTGTGCTACTCAGAGAAGCCTTCAAAATGTCCTACTATGATGTTGACTCCATTCTGACGGACGCTCAGGTATGACAAATAGGTACCTTGCCACGATTCTTGATCTAACGACTGCATACCAGAAACTGCCCTGTACATTCGAACTTGAGGTGCCCGGGCTTGGCATCTTGGAGGGCAATCCTGGGGAAAATGTGAGTGATGATGCCCGGGGAGACGGATTCAGAATCTGACAATTGTATAGATTAAGGCAGGGACTCGAATTGATCTTCCATTATGGCTGGGGGTCATGTTGTCAATTGGGTCAGGATCTTCCGCAACATGTGCTATTGATCAAGCCGACACCCGCTAACTTCGAAAAAGAGCACGTCTGGGAACTTCACGATTAGTCGCTCTTGACCTTCCCTCAGCATTATCAGATCGAGTCGTGAATGCACTGAAAGCTGATCCTCGAACCGTTGATCTGCGCTCATTGGCACCGCACTTCTACAGTCTAAGCGAGCAGGTGCTCGACCTCTTTGAAGAGGAAGAGATGGTGGATGTTCTGATCAACGTACGTATAATCTCCCAGGCTGCGTTTAGTAGACGCATTTCTCTACGTTTCTCTGCTAATTTCGGTCTTGATAGACATTCAAAAAGCGCGCAGCGGAGATTGCTGACCACGCACATAACCCCAAAGGCGCTTTAGGGGAGGGTGCCGATTTTCTTCGAGGTCTTGATGAGACGGAAAGGCAGTGTATGTGGATTTATCTCCTGACAAGCAATTATCAGCTAATGACTATTCTCAACTAGTGTTCCGCGTGGCCCATGATAGTGCAAAGGAGACACGAATTTGGGCAGGGGAGGCCAAGAAGAGATAATACAGCCAATTCAAAAGGTTGTAAAGGGCTGAGCTGCGCTCGCTCCTAATGTGTCAAAGAGACTTTGACTAGTTCATGATAGATACGCAAGATATTGATTCTACGATCTGATTTGGTGCATGACAGGGCCTTCACAGCATGAGTCTCAAGATATCAGTCACGTATGAACGATCAGTCCCAATTTCGAGTAATTAACCCGAGATTGATTCACATATTGCTAGCCTCCATGTGTCATGGCTGTCCGTGTGTTTTGGTACCAAAATGTACCAGATTCTTTGAGCAGAACATCATTGGAATAGCTTGCTTTAGGGCATCATCAATTGGCTTCATGTAATTAGTATGGATGTTCACTAGCTCTATATATGCAGAGACACAATTGGATATGAGCATGTTGTAATTATTCAAGTGCAATTGTGGCTGCATATATGTTGAAGCAATGTCAGGATCAGCAATGGGGCTATAATAATTAGTAGCAGGCTGATCCTCTGCCGGATAATCAATCAGATATCTTCAAGTTATTCCTGTTATCGGGCCTCCGTGTATTATTATATTGAAGATTTGAAGCTCAATAATAAGGTAGATCTGGCGTACACGGTACCGCACATGGGCAACTTGTGGTACGTCCCGCGGTGTGGGGTTGAATCTTATTCCTTTGTTACTCCCATGGGCCATAAGACCGTAGTCCATACTTCACCAATTGAGCCAGAAGGAATCATGGACAGAGTACTCCTTCAGATCACTGAGTGCACCAGTTTATCTTAAATCAACTTGAAGGTAAAGGGATATGTGCGACCATGGCAAAGTGCTCCTGTATGCGAGACTTCAAAAGATGATAATCGATAAGAGTCCAGCCCCTGAGTTTTGACAGGACCTATGATGAAAGGTTACCTATCATTTTAGCCGTACCTTAGTCTCAGTGCTTACTCTTTAGTGGGAACTAGCAAAAAAAGGTCAAAGATGATTGGCGAGCCATGAACTTCTTTGATCCTCCAGGAAGGGGAACTGAGGGCAGAGCTTCCCTTCCTCCCAAAATTGACGTCTTGACAGCAGAAGGGAATAGTGACGGACTCAATTGCCTGGCTTCTCTGGATTATGAGGATGAATATCGACAATACGAAGAAGAGTGACAACAATCGCAATTCAAGGGATAGAAATCAATAGATCGGCCACTGCTTGAATGCATAACCATCGGTCGCATGGCAACACCTGACATTCCCCAACCAGCCTCCAGATCGTGGGATTTTCCGTTTCTCGCTTGGCTTAAAGATTCACAGTTGACTCGTCACAGGCGCTTGTCATCATCCTCTTCATCTTCCCCTCACTTGATATTATTGTGTCGAGAGGCTACACCCTCTAGTATTCTTGTGTGCTTCTCCAATAGCATCACCACCTCCTCTACTGCATTAGCTGAACCCGCCTCCAGCATCAAAGTTTGGGCCCCTCGCATCGTCAATCAATGCAGGATCCGGACTAATTTGCAACAGGACGGCCAGCCGTGTGTCCGTCCTCCAGTGACGGCAGAACTCTTCATCAAACTGGGGAAATCACTCCATCGATCGAGCAAGGGTTGACTCAAAGAGCTCTCGCGATACAGAGTGCTGGCAGTGCTAGCTAGCTAGCTAAGTGGCTCCTGTCTCTTCCATCAGCATGGATTCGAAACCCCAGCGGCGTAGCACAATTTCCGTGCAATCAACTGCCCCTTCTTCCGTGCGACACTCCTTTGATCCCTCTTCCTCTGTCCCTGTCCCTGCTCGCCGTACAGCGTTCCTGAGACACCGCTCAAGCGGTAAGTCCGCCCTTGAAAGTTGCGTTTGAAATACAAAAATCAACTGACTTGACTGCTGTGTTCCGCAGATAAATCCGATCCCCCAATTCCTGCAGCGCTTGCTCGTGTCAAGGGCACGTCCACTATGAATAGTCCGTCGCGATTGAATTCTGGTAAAACGTGCCTGAGTTCTACAAGAGTATCTCGGTGCTGACGGGTGTACACAGAAACGTCCTGGTTCAACGGCCCGTCTCCATTGTCTGGAACGCCTCGTACCACACCAAGGCATCATGGGTCCAGACCAGGTACGAGTTATAGTCTATTCTTGCCCTCCGCAAATAGCATAATGGAGAAGAGAATGCTGACAACCGTTATGGGCCACAGGAACCCCGGAACCTGCTTCGACGCCTTTAGTGAACCCTTCGTCTACTCTTTTACAAGACCTTTTAAGAGAGCAACGTGCGACTCGATCTTCGCGGGGTCCTCCAGACGACCGTGATGTCTACATCCCTCGTACACCCGAACGCTCGCAACCCCAGTCTCAGACTCAGACCCAGCCCCAGTCCCAGGAAGATGCAGGTTCTGAGAGACAACGCAAGATCACTAGCGCACTATCGGCGGGTCTCAAGCAGCCACAAGAGATGGGTATCAGGGAGATGGACCAAGTAAGTTACCCACGAAAAGCTATATGATTCAAGGCATAAATTGACGCCAGCCAGTACATTTCGAAAATTAACAAACAAAATTTTGACCTGAAACTCGACATCTTTCATCGCGCGCGGCAGATGGCCGTCTTGGAGAAAAGACTGGAACGTATGCAGCAGCTGGAGGAAGACGTCCAGCGCATGCGCGACCTAGAAGAGGAACTGCAAGAGCTTCGTGATGTGGAAGAGGACAATCAGAGACTCCGCGAGTCCAACGAGCAGCTCCGACAAGAGATCGATAAGCGAGACCAGGCGGTCACAGAAGCCGTGGAATTGATCTGTCAACTTGAAGCGAGATTGGAGGAGCTGGAGGCTGGTGCACCTTCGTCCGCACCCTCTACAGCTCGTCCCTCATCGAGCGATGGGCCAGACGCAGCCACACCTAGGAATTGTGTCACTCCAGATATTCCAGAGAGATCTTCGTCTAAGAAGGGCACGGTGCTTGTGGGAAATCATCACCGAGTTTCTTCGGGAAGTCGATCTCTCACCAGGGCTCCTTCATTCCTCCGTGAAGAGCAGCAGGGCACCGCGGCTTTACGCAGTCTCTTCGTCGCATCTGAACATCATTCACGCTCTGCGAGAAGCGCTATGGCGAAGACGGAGAGTATGAACTCGATGACTGAAACCATCGAACCAGAGTCGCCCAGATTGAGTGCCCTCAGTGAATGTAGCGAGCTGATGCCCTATGACACTATAAACGAGGCGCCCCTTTTCAATAAAGTTGACACTCCAGTCGACCAGGAAAAAGCAATGGGAACGAGTGCGACTACTACCCCGAGACCCAAATTCGAAGTACAGGCAAGCCGGCACATTCGCAGCTCTAGCTGGCATCAGCCTCAAGTGGAATTATTTGCGACAAAAAGCATCCCGAAACAAAGGGACCAAGCTCACAGCAACGGTTCAAAGGAAGCTGAGGACTACACTATCAAAAACAGCATGTTCTCAAGCGCCCCTCGCCAGAAGCTGCGGTTGGATGACGTTTTTGGAGGATCAAAATTACCACCTACCCCGGACACAATGAGCACGGCCTGTGCATCGGGTACGAATAGATCCAATGGCAGTAGCGCCAGGGACAAGGTTCAGCCTTACCAGCAGTTCTCTTCCCCCAGAAAACTTGACCGGCCACGATCTGCGGGTGAGCTGACAACGAGGAGTTCAGACCATAGAGACTTGGAAAGAATTGACACTGCTCTGAGTGATGTGACTCTCCCTCGTCTTAGTACTGAAGAGCGCGAACCGACTCCGGCCATCTTTCCCCTGAATGGCATCGCATCCAGGACAAACTACGTGTTTGATCAAGCTTCTCCGAAACCAAGTATGCGTTATTTCAGCGATGTTGATGACGTGATATACAACCCTGTGGGAATCGAAAAAGTCATATCAAAGATGGAGAAGAACTACTACTCTCCGCCACTCCCCATAACTGAAAAGCCAACGGCAAACATGACATCTCTATCGCCGCCCTTGACTCCTCAAGACTGGGTCGAGGCGGCAAAGCCAGGTCCCCGGCCCACGAAGACCCGGTCTTCAAAGACAAAGACCTATACCGGCCTTCCGCCGGATCCTTCTAAAGCTGCCGGGGCACGGGCTCCCAGCCAATCCGCGTTCCTAGCTCGTAGGCATAGTGTGGACTCGACTCTCCGAGACCCGGGCGTCCCAGCAATACCCACGCTTCTCTTGCCTCCATCAGACACTACTAAACAGCCTGTACATCAAGAACGGGAACACCGACGACGGATCAATCTTCGGCCACCATTCCTAGGCCGTCTGGCGCAGCCTCGTCGTCTTGAGCCATCCCCAATAACTGATTCAGAGGACAGTGGTGACGGTGCGCCCTCCCCTGTCATTCGCAAAGCCAGGCACATAGAAGCGCAAAAGATAACCAAGACCGTTGAGACCGTGGATGTTCCACAACCGGCTCATGGGGAGCTTTGCGTATCGGCACCAACCTACGCCGCTGCGAATACTGCCAACAGCCCCAGCAGGACTCTTCCCCATTCGTTCACCGACTCGAACTTCTGGTCACACTCATCAACGGCCAGGCCATCGACGTCCGCCGGCAAGGGGCATAAGAGACGTAGCTCCCTTGGCATCTTTGGCTTTGGTTGGATAAAAGGTTCGAGCGGAAGTGGCTCTCACCATAAGAAAGCTGGAGCCGACTCGACGGCAAGTTTTCAGACTACCAGCAAGGAACGGCCGACGTCTCGATGGGGCCCTGACAGCTCCAATGCCTTGCCCGAGCTATCAAAGACCGTCGGTGCATATGGAGCTTACCAGGATCTATCAGCTTCCGCCAGACATGCGTCTCAGAAGCCAGACGACGGCGATTCGACACATCGTCCGCGGTATATTGAGCGAAGAGCCCGTCGACCTTGAAGGATACCGCGGGGCAATGTAAAAGTATCCAAATCGGAAATTCACGACCTGTCCTGTGCTACCTTCAGTTTCTCTTATGATGTCGCGTGTATCTCATGCATCACATGATTACGACCTGCTTTGATACCCCGAGCTCTTTTCTGCAGATAATTTCGTGTGGGACTGTACGACTACCGATTGCATGGACGGTTTCATGGAATGCACGCATTATTTACTATGCAATTATGATACATCTCAGACGATATACTAGCATTTGGGCGTCTTTGTGATTTTTGTCCTGGCTGTGGTTCAGCGGCCCTGTCAACTCTATCATCACCTCTCTTTTGATTTTATGTCCCTTTGTCTTTTTGCACGGCCGGCCTTCTTTCAGGATTAGTTGCTCTCTGCTTTTTCATGAGTCGCACATGATAACGATTTCATTTGACTTTAGGGTGAGCTTGTCCAAGACAATCATTATCATTGAAGACCTAACTTGTAGACTTTTGAAGGTAGCTTTTGATGGTAGCTATGATTATTAGTATCCAATTCAAACCAGAAAATCAAACCCGTCTATACCCATTCCCAAAACGCACCCAATGCTATCCCGATAATACTCCTTTTCTTTTCCCTCATACGCCATGACAATGATTGAAGTCCCGGAAACTCCAGTATAATAGAAAAAGAACAAGCACAAGAACTCAATACCAGCTATTCCCCGCCTCCCCGAGCCTCTTCCCCTCCGGATTCATCGAGACGATCCTCTGCCCCGGGATATGATCATCCGTGAACGCCGACTCAAACACCCCGGAGATGGACCGCTTCCCGAGCGCCTCAAACGAGTCATACCCGGCCAGCTCGCCATTACACGCGGCCCACTCGCGCGAACCATGCGGCGAGGTCCCATCGCCCAGATCACACCACCGGGTGACCACAATCGCATGCCGGAAGCGCAGACTCCGCGGGTCGGAGCGGTCCTCGGTCAATTTGATCTCGACCAGGTACTCGGACGGACAGTCGGGGCAGCGGCGCATGGGGCGGCACTTGCCGCACAGGGTGGCGAACTCGTTTGGGTTGTGCGTGCGGCGGTGGTAGAGGTCCTTGGCGCGGTGCTCGAGGCCCTGAAGGCCAGCGGTGGAGCGGGGCTTGGGGATGTGGCCCAGCGCGCATTTGCAGACGTCCATGAGCTGCCCGTCGCGCCAGTGCGCGCACGCGGAGAAATACGGCCAGTAGTCCTCGCGCGAGTAGAGGAGGATGCGCATCGAGCTGGGCGCCAGGTCTGGGTCCGCGAAGGTCGAGCTCACGACCCGCATCAGCAGCTTGCCCTTGTGGATGTGGTACCGGGTGTGGTGGGACCAGCCGTCCCGTCGCCAGCGACGGGAGAGGGACTCGACGGGGATGCCGTAGCTGGGGCCGAAGCGGTGGGCGCGGAGCGCGAGCTGCACGAAGGTGAAGTGTAGCATGCGGGCGTGGGTGATGCGGTGGCGTGGGGCGGGGAGAAGGGGGTTGCGGGCGTTGGGGCAGTTGTAGAGCGGGTTGACGACCGTTGCGGGCTCGAGTCTTTCGCGGCCCTCCTGCGTGCGGCGGTGGTATCGCCCGCAAGGCATGCAGAGGAGATGATGCGGTAGGTATCGGTCGTGTGGGACTAGGAAGTCGATTCTGTATTCGCGGTTCTCGGGCCGGTTCAAGGCCATCCAGGGCCCCCGGCCCAGGCGGAGGAGAAGCGTCTTGCTGGCAAATGCTAAGCTGGCTCGCTCTGCCGGATTGAGATATTCTGCAACAAGCGCCCATAGATCCTGTGATAAACTGGCAATCATCGGCTCCCCGGGGGATCGATTGTCTTTCTGTAAGTCTGATGCGAAGCCATCCGAATCTTCCGTATCAAGAATGCCTATCGAATGTAGCATAGCCGTAGGGTCGCGAGTCTCGCCTAGCTGGGTATCCACCAGTGTATTCTTCTCCCGATACTTGATCCGATGAGCCTCCAATGGCGCAAGCGCAGGGACTTTAGGAACTTCATCGCTGGCAATGCTCGGTCGTGCAGCCGCTCGGAGGTTTGGCGTAGATGCGGTGTTCTTGCGGAGAACTTGACGGGATTTTTTCGGTCGCAGAGCGTTTGTTAAAAACGCTCGAAAGCCAGTTCTCTGTCCCGGGCTCTCTGCAGACATCCTGCTGGAAGGCGGCGGTCAATGAATGGGAGGTAGTGGAAGAGTCGATGGTGTCTTTTCCTATATGTTCAGTTCATACTGCGGACCGGACCTGGAGGATCGAATTCCCGTTTTTGGAGCTTCGATGATGGCGTAAAGACCTCAGTACGGTAACAATACCGGCTGTTACGGGAGAATATATCCGCCACTATCCGGAGAGCTGCACGACTCCTACTGTGGCTACAATCTATGAGGGAAAATTGCGAGAGTGACTGGCAGTGTTGGTGCATTTGTTGATTAGGGCTATATCATATACAATCACATGCGACAAACCACAAAAGAACGCTCCCAAAGCTGTGTCGACTTACAATGCTCTTGGGATAGTCTATGCGGAGAAACGCTTCTCCACAGACTTCCAGTTGATAACCTCCCAAATAGCCTTGAAGTACTCGGCCTTGCGGTTCTGGTATTGCAGACTGCGAATTGTGCTTGCATCAGCCACTGTTGTCCGGCATTGGACGGCAAGGCTAGAAAGGGCCACTTACTAATAGGCATGCTCCCAGGCGTCGATGCCGAGAAGAGGCTGGAACTGACCAACAGGGTGGTCTTGGTTCTAATCGGAGTCAGTTGTCTGAGTTGACCACTTCAGGATATTATACTTACGGCATAGGTCTTAATGCCAATGTGTCCGGTCTGCTTGTCCTTGACAAGCCAAGCCCATCCGCTTCCCTGGATGCCAGCCAGAGCGGTGTTCATCTTACCCTGGAAGTCTTCCAAGCTGCCATATGCCTCGTCGATGGCCTTGGCCAGAGAACCACTTGGGGGCTCACCACCACCAGAGTTCTTAGGGGCCAGGTTCTCCCAGAAGAGAGTGTGGTTGAGGTGACCGCCGCCGTGGAAGTTAATCAAGGGCTTGAGGGCGATCTGGGACGCAATGTCGTTCTTGGCCTGAGCCTCCTGCAGCTGCTCGATGGCCTGGTTGTAGCTGTTGACATAGGTCTGGTGGTGGTTCTTATGGTGAAGTTCCATGATCTTGCCAGAGATCGAAGGCTCCAGAGCACCATAGTCGTCTGTTATCCATGGTTAGTTCAGAGGCTGCAATTGCAATGATACGCTCGTAGTTATATGTGATAGGTGGACCGGGTAGGTCGGAAATAGCGTGCGTATTCTACATTGGACGAGAAAAGGGAGCGCCTAAATTGAGACGAGGAATACAATTGATGAAGGAGAGCCAACATACAAGACAGGTCAGGCAGAGTAGCCTTGCCGCGGGCAAAAGTCAAGCCCGCAGCAGCTCTTGGAGCAGCGGAAGCTCCGGAGCGGAGGGCGGTACGCGCAGAGGTACGGATGAGAGAGGCGGCCATTGTGTAATTTGACAGATGTCTTCCACTGAAGAGATGGAAAGGACAGATAGGAGACTATTCTGAAGCTTCTCAAAGGCACAAGAAGACGAAGAATGAAGAGAAAAGGAGAAGAGAATCGGCTCGGACTTCGGAGGAGGACGAGGAATAAACGTCATTGTTCCTTCCCCCCGGAGATTGCGTTTCCCCGCCCCGGCACCGCCCGAGCGCTTACTAAAGAAATCAGATATGGATTAGTATTATCAATGATGTTCTAGAAGCCGAATCACTCGTCGTCGTTGCTTGCTCATCTTCATGGATTTTTCATAGATCTGATTTGCGTCATTTTATACGCCCTCAGTTAAGCTGAAACGGCTGTGGCTTTCAGACGTACTTGATTGCATTTGCCCCCGTTAGACCAGCCATGGAGTCACCGACCTCCTCGTCATTCGGCGGCCAGAAGCGTAAAATCATCGATATGAGCTCAGATGAGGAAGATGCTCGCCCTCCTACAGGCTTTCGCGGCTTTGCGAGAGCTTCCTCTCGCTCCGAATCGCCTCCTTCTTCCGGCCTGGGAAGTGCGCGTCGCAGTCCCTGGAACAACAACATGCAGTCAGCCACCGGTGCCCCGCGAGGCGGAAACGCCAATACCAGCAAAGGCGTCACTGGTGGAGGAAATTCTTTCGCTGCGCGTATGATGGCTAAGATGGGTTACAAAGAAGGGCAAGGTTTGGGTGCGAGTGGACAGGGTATCGTGGCCCCGATTGAGGCGCAAGCGCGACCGATGGGCGCTGGGTTGGGTGCAGTTCGCGAGAAAACGAAACAAGCTCGGGAGGAGGAGAAGCGACAAGCAGCTGCCCGAGGAGAAGTCGTGGAAGACAGCTCGGATGAAGAACGGAGGAGACGACGCAAAAAGAAGGAAGAGCGTCAACGGGAGAGCCGGAGTGCAACGGGGACACCGGTCCCTCGAGCGAAACCTCGTTTCAGGACCGCACGCGAAATTGAGGCGGATATGGATGGTCTGGAGGTGCCGAACGTGTTGAAGTCGCTGATTGATGCTACTGGCAAGGAACAGCGAGTTCTGACCTCCACAGCCGGCCTGATGACTCCTCTGGAATTTGTCAATCAAGGTGAAGGAGAGGCGTTGAAGATCGCACGACGAGCGCGTCATGATCTCGAAGCGTTTGCCGATGAATGGAAAGGATTGACGGAGCGAAAGAAGTTTGCCGAGTTGGAGGAGGCTCAGATCGTGGAACAACTGGACACCAATCAGCTCAAGACCGATCAACTCACAGACCTTATCACCGCTATTGGACAGCTGGAGATTTTCGAAGGGGACAGCACGCTTGCACGGTTCGACGAATTGACCAGCAAGCTCGAATCGATAGAGATGAAGTACCGAAGCGAGATTGAGGAGTATCGACTTTCAGAGACGGCGGTCGCTGCTATTCACCCCCTCTTCCGCCAAGCTATGGAAGACTGGGATCCCCTTCAAGAGCCGACATTTCTTGTATCCAACCTTCGTCGTCTTCAGCCTCTTTTGAGTAGAAAGAAAGACGACCAAGCTGTGTCAAGGCCAGCGACATCGCCCTATGAAACTATGATCTACACTCTTTGGCTCCCACGAGTCCGCTCTGCGCTTGTTAACGACTGGGATGTGTTCGACCCGTCCCCTGCCACATCACTGATCGTATCTTGGAAAGAGATATTACCAAACTTTGTGTTGGCAAACGTGCTCGACCAGCTCGTCGTTCCCAAGCTCAGCGGCGGCCTGAGCGCGTGGAAGCCCAGGAGCAGCCGGCATCATCCCTCTTCTCACCAGGGCTCGCGCTCTCCATGGTGGCTCTTCACTTGGCTCCAATACTTGGACGAACGTCACACGAATCCGAGTCAACCCACGGGTCTCCTTTCAGACGTGAAAAGGAAGTTCCGTAAGATTCTGAAGGATTGGGATCTCCGCAAGGGTCTTATAAGTGGTATCGAACTCTGGCGAGACGCGCTAGGGTCCGAGTTCGATGTTTCCCTACATAACAACCTGCTGCCTCGACTTGCGCTCCACCTGCGGCACCACTTCAAGGTAGACCCTCAAGATCAGGACTTGACTGCTTTGGAGGATATCCTCGAATGGAAAGGATTTTTCAAGCCCAACGTCATTGGCCTTCTATTGGTGGCCGAGTTCTTCCCTAAATGGCACAAGATCCTATATGACTGGCTTACCGGTAATCCCAACTACGATGAAGTCGTCTTTTGGTTCACCTGGTGGCGCGATCAGATCCCCGCAGAGATCAACGAGCTCGCCGTTGTCGACGACGAATGGAACAAAGGTCTTCAACAAATGGACCTTGCGTCCCGGCTGGACGATCGCACCGAGCTACCACACCCCACCGTCGCAGCGCAACCCGTCCCTGCAGAAGACGTACCCCGCGCCGCTCCAGAGCCACCTGCCCCGCCTCGCAAGCCAAAGGTCGTCGATGAACCCACCTTCAAGGATGTTGTCGAATCGTGGTGCACTGATGAGGGTCTTATCATGCTGCCCCTGCGGGAAGCGCACCCCCAGACCGGCCAGCCTCTGTTCCGCATCACGGCCAGTGCCACCGGGAAGGGTGGAGTCGTCGCGTTTGTACAGGGAGATCTACTCTACATTCAAAACAAGAAAGCGAAGGATATATGGGAGCCTATGTATCTGAACGACCAGCTTGTGGAGCGTGCAGAGGGCAAGTGACATATCAGCCTTTGTCTCAAGTAAGACCTGTTTCTGTGCGTTCGTCTGGGATATTGATGATACCCATGTTCACTTTATTTGCTTTAAGATAAATTCAGCTATACAGATATGATGAAATGAAAGCTTCGTCTGACAACAACTATATGAATCTAAACATGCCCTTCAAGCACATTCATTAGGAGACATTTAGCAAACTAGTTTAAGCCAGATCTAGTTAAAACATGGATGATATGACAAATTATGAAGATTACTTTGATACTGTCAGAAAGAATAAGTCATTCTGTTTAAAAAAAGTGTGATTATGGACATAGACACTAAAAGGGCTGTGGTAGAATATATACTCTGAAAACGGAATGTAAGTGCAGAATCTGGTCAAGACGTTCAACACATCATACGTCCTCGCGTTGTCTTCAACACATATTCTTATGAGAGACGTGGCCTAATAATTTGACATGGAAGGAATCCCAACTAAACTCTTGTATTGTACCTTTCATTGAATGCGTTCACAGCTTTTCAGATGGTTAGCGTGGGTTCACTTCTCAGGTAACCTGCGATAGACCTACCTATGGCGATCTGGCGGTACAGCCAATTCCTCGAGCTCTCATCTTGCACCGGAATAAAAGGCCCGTTTGCGCCACCCTTGAGCGTAATGCTCATACCGGTCCGCTCCTTGGAAATGGTTTGGATGTCTGTCAATCGGATATCCCATTCTGTTCGGAGTCTCTTGCTGCGCACAAGCATTATTCGGTCGTACGTCAACATGACCAGCATGTCCTTGCCGGGAAGCTCCAAGTGCGCAATATAGTCTTCGTTGAAATACTTGCCGTCGTCGGCTGTCTTAAGCCAAAATTGACCCAAAGCCTCACGCTGTGAGTATGGCCGCACTATACCGTCCGTGGCAATGAAACGGGTTAGGCGAACACGGTCGAGACCTTCCGCGTCAAACACTGTCGTGGTGTTTCGTACACCCTCGGCGAGATCTGGACTACAGTCAGCATGGACAAGTGATTTTCCTAAAGATTGACGTACTTGAGGCAAGGTCAAAGGCGCCTATTGCCGGCTTGGTGGCCAGACCAAGTACACCCTTGCCGACGCCCTTGAGGAAACCTTGGAGACCTTCTTTCTCCGCACCCTCTAGGGGGTGGCGAGCAAGTCCTCCAATGCCGCTTGCTAAGCTGGTTGCGAACGCATTTCCACCGGCTGTGATACCATACAATGCATGCTTTGGCCGATTTCGAGATTTCGACATCCGTCGCTGATCTTGAAATTCTTTGTCTAGCGTGGCGACCGCAAGTCCCTTGGACATGCTTCCAGTGAATTTGGCCATACTGTCTGAGAAACCGAACACCGACTTCTTGACAAAGCTGGTAGCGCCTTTAGCAATACCCATGCCCAGTTCCTGAGGCCGATCGGTCATGACCAGTCCCTGATACGGCTCGTAGAAGATAGCAGTAACACCAGAGCTGAGATTGTTGAAGAGACCCACTGGATTTCCCAGGAAATCCGCCGACCCAAGAATGACGTGCACTTGACGAAGGAATTCCTGAGTGTAATGACTCTGAATATTGTTGAGAAGGATCCCGAAAGAGACTCGAGCGTTCTCCAACATAAGAGCATTGAGGCGAACGGGGGCGTCGTTGATGTTGCCCATTGACATGGATATGACATTGACGAAGAACATGAGAGGATTGGAGGGCTGCATGGTATTCTCAGCATTCACCCTCTCCGTTCGCATGAAGGAGATATCGAGCTGCATGGGCTGCAAATGAAGGAGCTCAAAATACACATCTTGGCTAGCACTTTCATTCTGCGGTTCTGGAATTTTTAGATCTTCATCGCAGAGTTTCCCTTCCTGCTCTTCGGACCATGAAGCACCGGGAACCTTTGCAAAATCGAGCATGGCGAAGATGAAGTCCTCATCAAGCTCAAGTGTCATCTGTTGGAGGAGTACCGTGGCATATTTGATGTAGAGTACACCGTAAGAATCGTCTTTTACGCGTGTAACCATGGCATGAAAGATCGGATGGGCCTCCATTTCCTTTCCGGTCTTTGGCACAACGCTTGGATACAACAGGATGGGGAAGATGCCCCCATAAAGTTGGTTATCGATCTGGATCCATTTGATCGTTGTGTTCAAAGTCTGGTAAACCCTCGATTCCCTGAACTTGATCTCAATTTCGCGGAAAGTGAGATAGAGCAGCTCCTTCAGGTTCTTGTTGATCAACGAGACCCCAATGCCCGCCAGACGTAGCTGAGCTTTGAAATTGACATCTGAGTCCAATTCCTTTACCTCAAAACCGGTTGACACACTAGTCTGGGACGTCTGTGCCTTCTGTTGCTTATAAAGGCTTCGAGACTGCTTGAAATTCGACAAGACGAGGGTCTGAGTCGGCCCGTCAGCCACGATGTTGATATCAACAATCTTTTGCGGCTCCCCAGGTCGTGAAGGCGGTATCCTCATCGGTATCAAGTTGCCTATCTCGGTGAGCCTGATATGCCTTTCCTTTCCATTACATGTCAAGACGAGGGATTTGTTCTTCGTGGCCGGGTAATCCCATGCATAGGGCATGATGCTGCGGGGAGGGAGACGGTAGCGAATTGGCCGCCAGCCACTTGTTCTATCCTCCTCGTCATCCTCCACGTTTGGGTTCTATAGGGACAGTCAGTGTGTTAGCATGTATACGAGTCATTAGTTGCGCACGGCTGCTCACAGCTTGGTAGAAGATAAATTCAGAATCACTCTCATTCCGCATCGTGAAGGGCCAATTTCGAGTTTCCAAGCTGAAGTGAATAAAAAGCGTAGCGCCTTCCATGATGACATCAACTTTGATAAGTTTCTGACGTTGATTTGCCTTAGCAAGTTTCACATGTACGGTTCCAACGTCTGCAATGTTGAAAGGCGATGACCACTGATTGTTCACCCCGGGGAAGCACAGGCAAAGTTGCTTCTCTGCCATCTGGCGCAGGAAATGAAGGGGCACCAGATCGCCACTCTTAATGGTAATCACGTTTGACGAGCCGGGTTCGCGAACCAAAAGGTCCTCACTCAGCTTGTTTTTCAGAATGAAGCGAGGAGAAATAGTAACAACTTTGGTCATCTTGTATTTGCCTTCCCCCTCCATAACAGACACACCCGCATGGAACTCGCACTTCCCTTGCCTATCGGGCAAGACAACTTCAAAATTGCTCCCAAGAGCCTCAAAACTCTGCGGCTTGCTCCAGGCGGAATCCCCTATCTTCAAGATAGATCTGTTCTTGGGATCTTCCGATTGATAAGCATACATGTATGGCAGAGCCCGCCCGCCATGTCTTGGGTCGGGGTTCAGGCCCTCACCAGCTGCGGAGCGTGCTGACTGCAGGAAGGCCTTGCTCTGGATCTCCATTGGCAGTCCTGTCTTGTTCAAGATAAGATACGGACTGTAAATAGACACTTTGAAAGCGCCCCCACTATCTGGAACGTTGAAGTAATGGAGCTTCAGTCTCAACGGAATGCCTCGTTCATCCTTGAGTGAGAGCATATGTTCCCTTCGGAAATCTTGCGCATTTCCGTTAATGATGGCGAATTCGCTTTGCCTAAAGACGCTGTCCTCTAGGTCAATACTGAGAAGCAGTAGATGAGACAGCTCAACCACATGGACCGGACTGACACCACCCTTCCTTAGGAAATTGGTCCAGTCCTTCTTTGTGTTCTTGTCGTAGATGCGGTATTTGAAATCGTATGGTAGTAGATTCTGAATCTCCACTGGAGCGAAAATGCGTACACGCATGTAAGGATAGACGTTCGTCAAGGAATCCTTGGGGTTGTAGGTGGCATTCATCTGGAAGTAGAAGGGCGGAGCCTGTTGTCCGCTTTCGCTGATGCACTTGATAGTGCGAGTAGGTCGCCGCAGAAGATCTTTCCAGTGCAGTGGTTCTGTTGACCAGTCATATCCGAAGCCCTGATCAGGACGGATGACGACTGAATGCAAGTAGGCTGCACCTACGGGTGCAGGCCGAGCTTCCCCAGGAAGGATCTTCTCAATTTTGAGGAGATGTCCTTCTTTGTGATTAAAGATGCCCAGCTCTACCGGTATTTGAGTATTATTTTCGATAACCAGCGGTGAGCGGAAGGTGATATACTTGACGTTGTCGGTACCCAGCTTGACTTCGACAAGAAGCCTATGGAGAACACCATCTGCCTTCGGTTTGAGGCTATACAGAAATTCGCCCTCCCTAGCCACAGGAATGCGGTTGATGCTTTCGAAGCCGCTCCCTTCGAGTTTCACTCCAACAACGCCGCCTTGGCCTTCCGGTGCAAGAGTCTCACGTACTGCAGTCGAGTCTTCAAATCTCCAAGGGTATTCTTCCCCGTCAGAGAGTTTAGCAGCTGGACCTTCCTCTCCAGTGCTGACATCCGCCCAGACACGAAGATCGAAGCCGGTATAATTGCGAATTCGATAGGGTGCGTCAGCTCCGCGGGGTTTGGAAAGAACATCTTCATCAGTAGAGAGGAATTGGAACGACTTGGATGCCAATGCAATTGTAGCTGAGGTCACAGTAAGCTCCATGTTCTTATGTGAGTAGGCATCGATTGAAAAGACTTCTGGATCGACCTCCTTGGCGACGTGGAAACCCAGTTGCCAGGGTTCAATGAGTGGTTCCCAGGCCGACTTGGAGAAATTGTAAACGTTGATGAAGGTATCAAAGCTAGTGTCCGCATTCAGCGTGGACGACCAATCACGAACATCGACAGTGAATTTCTTGACACTCCAGTCGAGCAATGGAAGATCATGCAAGTCCCCTATGAGAATCACTCTGACGCCATCGATCTGCGCGCTCAATTCTTCGCGCTTCAGTATAGCTGAGCGTTGCGAAGCAGCTCCTTGATTAGCAGGATTGCCGCTGGCCGCCGATGCTTCTCGTGGTTTCAAGGCAGGGGCATATGACGAGCGAGCCGCGCTTGACCTCCTCCGAGTGGACTTTGCGCTGGTTTGTCTACCATCTGATACCCTCTTCGTGTCGCCGCTCTCTATTCCCTGAGACCTGTTTGCTCTCATTTCGGAGGCCTTATTGACAATCTGTATTGCCATCAAGATATCCCTGAGGGAGAGGCGTAGCACCAAGGGTTCAATGTGCACGTCTATGGAAGTTAACGATGAGGCTTTCTCCTCTGGCCGACTATCCATGGACAGCTCAAGCGTAAAATCGTCCAAAATCCGCAGCCTACTGGTCTCGAACTTGTCCATGCGACACAGGAACATGCCGACTTTGTTGATCTGCAATGTAGAGACGTTTTGCTGGGAGAAGAGTACTTGCTTTGTACCGAGCACAATAGCTTCGGTATGTGCAATGGCAGGGTTGGCAATCATGATAATCTGCGCGTCAACAAGGTTCACTCTGAATGAAATCGTTGTCTGTCCGGGCGAGCTCGTCGAGTCCTCACTTGGGAGCGTGATGGCAGTTTGGCCTGGACTTTCTGTAGTACTGGATCTTGGCTCAGAAGCGTCATCTGTCTCCTCGACTTCTTCTACAACCACCGGCTCCTCTGCGGTGAAAACCGAGTTCATAAACGACTGCAAAGCGGACAAATAGTCCAGCGCGAGTATGATACGTGGGCTGTCGATCGTCAACATCGCAATAAGATGCTTGTCTGGTCCAGGCGACATAGAGAGACTAGCCATGAATTGCTGTTGCACATCGTTATTGATCAGTGACATGATCTTCCTGAACTTGTTCGTGTCCTTATTGCGGCTGTCGCGAACAGACAGGGAGTGAATCAAGAGCTCGGATTCCAGAGACCCATCGGTAAGCATGCGCAATTTGACTTTGGTGTCATTCAGCGAAAACTTGGACAGACTCGAGTCCTCCAGATTACCCACTGGCTCGTCGTCCTTTGCAAGAATAAGTTCCAGGCCGACACTATCTACCTTGAAAATCATATCTAGCTTGGCCCAGGTCTCGTCGTCCAACGCCGATCCTTCGGCGGGCTTTTCCTGCTCCTGGGGGGTTTGAACGTCTGCTGCTTTGCTTGTGTATGTTACAGACGTAGGAAGCTCTTCAAAGGCTTCGAGTTCTTGCTGCTCATAATCGGTTGAAAAAGCACCGGGCACAGTTTTTGAGAGCTCTAACAAAAATTTGAGCTGCTTTTGCGACACTCTAAGGTTTATGGGGGACATAGACCCTTCGATCTCCATATCTGGACGTGGATTATCCTTCTGATGCTCAAGATAGCAGATGCTGAAATCCAGGTTGACTTTCTGGATCATCTCCAGCTCCTCGACTTCATCTTCTCCGAAGTGGAACTTGGATGTCAGGCGGATATTGCGTATGCCTGAAGAAATCAGGTTAACGGCGGGACTGTCCACATGTTCATCCAGAGGAACGAAAGTGTTCTTAGCATAGATCTCTCCCAGATGGGCAGTGACTGTGTCGCGGGGCTGATCAGGTCTCACGGTACCGGGAAAGACCAAGATTGGAGTCTTGACAACGACGTCAAATCGCATCTTAGATGCATTCTCTTGCAGCTGGTTAGCTTGATTAGCTGCGGCCTGGCGGGCAGCATTAAAGATAGCCTGCATTTTGCCGAATTTGACAAGGAAATTGATGATCTTGCGATATGGCTCTTCCAGGAAATTGATTTTGATAGAACCTGATCTCAGATAGACCTCAGAGTCGTAGCCGGGATAATTCGTGCTCTCGGGATCGAAGGTCTCATATTTAAAATCAGCGAAGTTATCACCCTCGATGGTCAAAAGCCTCCGAAGGTCGGAGCTTGCTGAGGCGCCGGTATTGACATCGTCTATGAGGGTTAAGCTACCGATTCGAGACTGGATCAGCATTGAGCGGCCAACAAGATTGATCCCCACGTCGGCAGTGTTAAGACTCAACGTAGCAAGTCTGACGCCGTCATTGTTTAGAATGAGGGCGATACTCTTCAGGTCAGCTTTGATCCGAATCTTTCCTGGCTGTTCGGTGTCCTGAGTGAGAGAAGTGGTGTCCTGAACTGCCGTCTCGGACGACGGTCTCTGGGTTCTGGGTTGCTCTGGGTTTGTGAAGGTGAGGAGAACGAAGTCCAGCAGTGTGAGAAGCGTCTTCCTAGTGACAACAAGGTTTATGGTGGATATGGACATATCAAGGTTCATCGCTATGCCTTCGTAGGTAGACAGAAACTCGGGTGACTCTGGCTTGACTCGAACAAATTTGAGGTGAAAGAGGTCCTTATCTTCGTCTGCGTCGAATCCCTTGGAGGAAATGATCCTCTTGAAGTCAGGAATGGGGTTCTCTTCAATATAGTCGTCCACACTCAGGGACTGCAGAACGATCTCTGCCACCATATCGAACGGTCGCATGTAATAGTCTAATTCGAAGCCTTCTGCAACAAGCTCGACCAACAATTGCTCTCGAGACTGGTCATTGGGATCCGACCGGAACAGTGAGCCACGAAGACAGCCAACCGTGAACTTGAATTCAAAATCTTTGCGATGAATGTTGGGCAATCTATCGACACTTTTCTTTGCTTGCTCATGATCTGTCTCGGTATCTGAGTCTTCGTCGACGACAGGCAGTTCCCTTGGTAATGAGGGCTGAAAGGAAGCCGATCTTGCTCTATTCCCTACTGTTGTCGACTCACTCGAGCTCTTTGCAGGCGGATGATCGGAAACACCTCCTTCGTCAAATCGTGGAATCGCGATGTCGATCAATTTCATCAGTCCCTTGTACTTTGTGTCAGACATCGAAGCATGTAACTCCGGCAGATGGCCTGATATTCGAGTCCTGGTGAGCTCGGTGCTCTTCGGTACTATACACAGTTCCAAGACAAAGTCAACGTTTATACGATCGATAATATGAAGGTTTCGGGTCTTGACGTCGGACGTGAGTTGCGATTTAGTGCTCTCAATTCCAGGGCCGATCAAGACCTGGGTGGAGTCCAGCTTAAGCAGAAATCTGTCGTATAGCAAATGCTCCAGTTCCTTGTAATCGTTTTCATCGTATTGACGCTTCTGCTTGGCCTGGAGGTCTCTCATGGTCTGCCTATCGACCAGTTCACTATTGACGCTGATATGACCTGCGTCCAAAATGAGACAGAGGGAGCTTTCCTGTGTAATGCTTTCTGGCACGATAATGAGAGGTGCGTGTATGTCGAAGTGAGCATCAACCTTCTTGTGCTCCTCCAGGGCAAACTCCAAGCCGGCTCGGGTTTGCTGCCGGATCTCCTCGACGGTTGCGCCTGCCGAGTCCAAGAGGGCACCAATGGACTCCATGTGTCGTTCAGGGGGTTCAAAGAATTTGACAATCTCCACAAGGAACCTCGGATTATAGATGACCTCGATACTCTTCATCTTGACTTTCACCACCGAATCGGCGTCACCCTCCAGAGGGTTCTTCTCAAGCTGGAATTGAAACAGGTTATCCTCAGCCTCCTCGTATTCATCGCTGGCCTCCGAATGCAACTCGTCACCGTCAGGGGGCTGCGGTTGACTGTCCTCCGATTGTGGAAGAGAATCCTTAACCTTGACTATCTGTGAAAAAAGACTACCTTCGGTTGTTCCGTCATACACTCTGAGTCCACCCAGATCAACTTCGATGAAGAAGGAATCCGGGCGCTGCAAAGCCTTCGCTCGTAGATTGTCAAACACGAGTTTCATGACTTCGGTACACTTTCCGTGGGGTTCACGCCTCAATGTGAAACTTCCGGCTCTGAGACCAGAGTTGACCTGAAGCTTCACCCACTCTCTTGGCACTTCAACACTCTCGGCAATCGCTTTCTTCTCGTCCCAGTCAATGGCATTATAGAGCTCCTGCCGTTGCTCCTCGGTCATTGTGGTCTCTTCAGACTCCTCCTTCTTGGTGCCCCATATCCATTCCCCCCAAGTTTGTTGTCGTGCGGGCTTCTTGACGCCAACATTCTCCTTCCGCAGTTGATTTCTCGCCAATGACCTCCAGAATCGAATATCCTCGTAACTGAGCTTTCGCTGTAGACGTTCGAAATCCTCTGCCTCCTGCGGAGACAAGGGTTCGTCCCGCTTTTTCTTCTTGAACAGATTAATGTAGGCTATACGGTCGTCCCTTCGCTCTTTGATATAATCCCACGACCAGCGCCTGTTTCGATCGTGGATTTTGCTGAGAACAGCTTCCCCGGCGAATCTGAACCATGCCCGGGGGTCCTCTTTCGGTCTGCATTTCGGCTGGAGCTTCTTGTATTCCTGATGACGAAGAAAGTAATGAAAAAGGTCGACTAGCATTAGAGCATCGCGATATTGATCATCGTCCAGAACGAAACTAAGCTCGTCAAAGAGTAAGCGTGTCTTGATGGCTGGCCGGTCATGCTTCCCTGACTTATCCAACTCCAAGCCAGCACGTCCACTGACGGGGCGAAGCATAAACTGGTGGCTCTCTTCACTCTCAATGGCAGTCCTTAGTTTCTCAATCAGCTCCGCGTGCCTGATGCCTTGTGCTTCTGCGCCCAGGTCAGAGCCTCGCCCTGTGCCCAGAAGCTCGGAATCAGTGTTCCAATATACCGATAGAGCACCCAGTGTAGCTAGCTTGTGGGTGGTAGTGGAGGTTGATTGGATGAAAGTAGGGTTCCATTCGGAGTCAGTGCTCACAGCGCTGAGTTCCTTCAGTGTAAGACCGATGGCGAAAGGGTGACCTGGTGAAGCAACCGAGTCCTCGTATCGAAAGTGCACGTTCTTGATGGATATTTGAAGGTTGTCAACAACGGCGGTGACGAGGCTCTGGGTGAAGCTCTGGTTCCGTTGCTGCTCCTCCTGGCTCATGCCCTCAGTATTCCGCTCTCGCAAAATTTCCGCACTCTCAATCTTTTCCATCTTCAGGTTATAAGCTCTCCGTTCCTCTTCCTCCGGATCGTAGTCCGCATCTTCCTTCGGAGCTGCTAGGAGAAACACATCTTCGATTTCAACTTTGACCGGTTTCCCTCTCAGATTAGACCAGGGTATGGACAGGGTGAGCTCGCCGAGGTGACCTTCCACGACATTCAAGGGAAGATGTAGTTGATCAAGAGCCTCCCGTCGCAGCTCGAGGTTGCGAAGCTTGACATCGCCCGACCAGATACCGATGTTCAATTGTTTTGCATCGAAGTTCTTGACATAATAACCCAAGAAGCGATTGAGCAGGTTTGCGACCAAGCCTTCCAACATGGCTGCGGGGTGCGACCGTGACCCAGGTCGGGACAGGGAAGTTCAGAGGTTGCTGACGGATGATAATAACGGCTCGTACCTAGTGATGACGGCGTTAGAAAGATGAGATATATATTTATTTGAACGAGTTGATGGATGGTAAAATATGGGATGCTTGGGGAATAAATACGCAGGAAATGACATACCTGCGCGAGCTCTAGATACAAGCCTTAGCCATCCAGGTGGTTAGCAAAATGCGCATTCAAAGATTGATGCGGGTCAACCAGATCAAGAAGGAAGTCTATTTGTTTTCCAGACCGTAAGATGTCGTGGATAACGGGGCGAATATGAAAGCAAGCTGTCAGAACGGTAGGTCGTGTGTCCACTTGACAGGAAACCTGGATAGGGCCGTAGATAGTTGGGTATCAAGGCAAGCTGATTACCCAATTGCGTCGTAAAGGAAATGGATGGCTCTCTCTCTTCTGTGCCTGGGGAAACATCTGTTGGCGGACTGATTATAGGGGGTTGCGTACCAACAGTAGTGCTTGCCGTTGAACAGCCGTGACGCCGCGGATCTCGAGCGGGCAACCTTGCAAGGAGTGACGTCGGTCTTTTTCCTTGAGACTTGTTCTGACTGGCTCTAGTTAGCTGCCTAGGGCTGCAACCCTGTAGTTGTGCTGACTCAGCCACGTGACGCCGGGTCATCCCGCTATGGCGGTCTATTTTGATCCGAGGTCACTGAACCATTTAATGCCTGAGGCAACAATTGCCAATGACGGGTACGGGATTGGTCTGTGTGGTGTGCCGGAGCCAGACATTACCGCACCCCATCATTGTATCACCTCATTCCTAGCCCTCAGGATTGACTGCTTCCACGACCACAAAATCTCCACTCTTACGAGTTCAACTCGGTAAAGCATCAGGTAACCAGCCTTGCCTCTACCTTTCGAGCTATTTTGTAGCACTTTCCAGCCTCAATTGGGTTCTGTGCCGGTTATATCCCGCCTATCCGAGCTTTCCAGACCTCATCGCTAACCAAACATCGGAAAAAATAGCCACCCCAGTCCACCATGCTATACAGAAACTCGGTTGCCCGCTCTGTCCTCAGAGCTATCCCTAGCTCCAATGCTTCGGTCGCCCGCTCGACTTTCTGCAGCAATGTGTTCAAGGCTCAGCTGACGTCCTCCTCTCGTTTTCCCGCTCGCCCAACCCCATCTAGCTTGGCCCTGGCTACCCGCAAGCCCGTCACCACTGAGCTTGTCCGCTATGTCTCCCGAGTTCCCGGCGCTACCAACGTTCCCAAGGTCAGTGCTACTCATGTCGTGAGTTCTGGTCAATTGCTGATGTTTGTTTGCAGGAAGGAAAGGTTGCCGAGGAGGACACTGACGTGCTGGCGGGTATGAAGACCGAGGCGGTAAGTTTTTTTTTTATATACCTCCGGACAGGCATTCATGACCGGAGCCTTCCATTCCTACAGTTCTGTATGGAATATATTACTAAAATCTGGCGTTTCACGACCTTCAGAAAGTCATTAAGGACACTTTCAGCCTTGAGGGAACTCCCAAGGAGGCTCTCTACCTCGGACTGGCTGGTGTCATCCCCTACGTAGCTACTTCGCTCGAGACTGTCTACCTTGCCTACGAGATCAACCGTGCTACCGCCACCGGCGATGGCCTCATTTTCTCCGGCCAGACTGCCGAGCTGATGCTTCACATGCTCGAGCCTATCCAGGTCGGCTATGGTGCTGTGGTGAGTTTGAATCTGTCTGGCTGTGCAAGCTCCCTATCTGACGCGAAGCGATTCTCAAGATTCTCTCTTTCCTTGGAGCTGTTCACTGGGGTCTTGAATGGGCCAGATACGGTGGCAAGCACGGTTACAGGCGCTACGCTGCGGGTGTCATCGCCCCTGCCGTTGCCTGGCCCACCCTGCTCCTCCCCGTCGAATATGCATTGATCACCCAGTTTCTCGCCTTCACCTTCCTGTACTACAATGACGCCCGCGCTGCTGCCCACGGCCGTGCTCCCCACTGGTACGGCATGTACCGCTTCGTCCTGACCTTTATTGTCGGAGCCAGCATCGTGGCCAGCTTGATCGGCCGTGAGCAGATCGCCAACACCATCAGCACGGAGCACACGATCGCCGACAAGATCAACGCTCTGCTCTTCCTGCAGAAGAAGGAGAGGGAGGAGGCTAATGCTCGCCGCCGCGCCGAGCTCAACCTGGAGGAGTCTGAGTAAATACAGACGACTTGCGAGATACATGTGATACTCTGTGCATTTTGCCATGCTCATAGCACATGATATGACCTATAAGGGGGTCGGGTGATATCCCGGGCTGCCTGTGGCAGCTCAATGTGACAGTAGGAAAGACGTCGCATTGTTTTGATCGAGTTTTTGTAGATTACATGCGAATTCAATGACCTGGCGGACGCTGGTGCTTTCTTTTGTTTAAATTTCGATTGGACTGTATATGAGCAGGTTAGACTTATTCGGTGGGTTCGAGTTCTCGAACATTGCTCGATTAAGCTGAGGGGTAAGTACGTCAAGTTAGGTAGTCTGGAGAATTTGAAGCGGTCCATTTGATTGGTTCAGTTAGATCTACAGAGCATACCTTAATTACCTACCAGAAGAATAGGATAAATGGTAGAAACTACCTTACTTAAGGTAAGTAGAAATGAGTCGAAAAACTAAAGACATATTGCGTGATCAGTCGAAAAGGCTCGATGACTAGTTGCAGGAACAGCGGCCTTGCAAGATCAGAGCGGACGATCTATCTCGAGTAGTACTACGGAGTATGAAAGCCTCGGAACAAGACCATAGTGTAGACTATCTAGTCCATAGGTACTCCATGTTGGGTGCTACTGCGAAGTCTGCCAGGGGCATAAGGGTCGATGATTCTACCTTGGCAAGGTTGGCATACAGCGATCAGGCGAACCCCAAACTCCAAATCTAAGTGCGGAAGGTATGTCGGACTCGGCCCGCCTAAGTGAGAACAACAATTCCGTCCCGTGAGTGCCTGACTACCTGCAGGTCCCGTACCCCCGTCCGTTTTGGCCAACTAGGCCGAACAGTGCATCTGCCGCTAGCATTCTCTTCTTTGAGTCTACTTTTTTTTGTGTTCTAGATTTGGTCCTGCACCCTGTTTTGACTGGAGTATCACGAGGCTATTCATGATGGACTGGACGATCTACCCTTGCAGTGTCAATAGTCGATGTGTTTGCGCAATCCTCCAAAGATGGAACAGGTTGTTGCTTGGCATGGTATTGGGTGTAGAATAATGATCCAAAGAGGCAAAAGAGAAGAGAGAAGGGAACTACGGAGTACGGAGTAGCTGGAAAGTCTGGTTAAAGACGTCACAGTGCCCAAAGTTCGGGCCATAACTAAGGTACCACTGCTACTCCTTCCGATCAACGTAATAGATGAGGGGCATTCAATCAACCTCCTCTTTATCGTATCCATGGCTAGAATCTAGATAGATATCTATCTTGATGCCTGAGCCTCGTTCATTAGCTCTGTGTCCAGCCAAATCCTCCGGCTCTATAGACCAGACTAAAGTAGCCGAACCGAGTATCCGGATTCGACAAAAAATTTTCCATAAATCACAGCTCTGGACGGGCTGCCAGCCTGCCAGCCACCGTTCCTAGACCCTTTGTCGCTCGGGATATCTCCCTAGCTTAATTGGATCTTCTTTGTCCGGAGTACACTAGAGCATTGAATTTAGATTCTACAACAGTCAACAGGGGATATATAAATGCCGATGTACGGAGTACGTAAATTTAGTACAGGCCGAGTAGCAAGAAATTATTAATTGAATCGGGGGGTCTAGATCATAGTGCTAAGTAGATAGATTCGGACGAGAAGAAAATTGGACATTGTCATGTGGCATGGCACATGTGCTTGATCGACAATTTATCTGAGCGATGATAGCGGAGTACACGAACAGGAGGGTCCTTCTGACCTTGTGCAGGTTTTATAAGGTTGTAAAGGGATGAGTTCCAGACTTCCTGTTCCAGAACTTCGTGTCTGCATGCTGCAGTACAAGACTAATCGCATTCATCGGACTGCGAAGATTCGAGGGGCTCCGGATTAAAAGATATAGTCTACCTACCTCTGTCTCTGATCGTGAATGAATTGAGTTTGAAAGGGAGCTTATTTAATGAAACTAGAATAACTATGTGGCTTGACGGCTTGAGCAGTTGCTCGATGATATATGAATTTTGGTATGATACAAAGTACTAGGACAGAAGTCCATGGAATTACAAGACGGATGGGTCTGGATCGATGTCATGTGCAAGACTGGAACTATTCTTAGTGGCTCTGATGGAGTATCTGGCTGGCTCAAAACTGCGTCCAGAAGGCCTAGAGTCCATATATCGGATTTCGGATACTTTGCCGATTCTGACCTGGAGCCTCTAAGGTCTGTAACACATGCAGGAAAATGGCATTCAAATGGTAGGAAATAAGCTACAGACTAAGGACAAAGAGCTCAGGTGAAAGTACAAGTAAGGAAGAAGAGATAGCATTGGAAAACGAGACACGAAGTAAGGGCACTTTTAGGTACCTACTACTCCAGTGGGTAGGTAGTGGACTAGATCTTCCATAAGAAAGGGGAAATATTAAAGCTGACGAAGTTCCGGTGGTCGTCTGATCAGAAAAAAAACTAGCTTAAAAGATGGAAGCAACAAGTTAAACAAGAGGCAAAGGATAATAGGTCCCCCACGCACCCACTTCTCCGCCATGGATGGACTTTCTCCTGCCTTTTATCCTGCAGTCCCCTACAGAGAAAAGTTACAGATTGTTCTACCTTACTCTGTATGGACAATATATGGTACCTGATCTAGTCCTCTTCCTGCAAGCCTGAAGGTAGAGCACGGGCACGTAGAAAATAATACTAATTAATTCTTCCTTCTCCTCCCAAGAAAAGATCCACCGTCTTGGATAAAGAGTCTCCCTCGTCCTGATGTGTCTATGAATCAATTGATTGAACTCTTCCTCCTCCTCCTCCTTCTTCTTTATCCTCTCCTCTGTCTCTTCCTCTACCTCTAATGCTACTAATCATTGCCCCTCTAATCCGAACTCCCCCAACCCCACATCCCGCCAAATAAAGCGCACTCAATTACCCAACCGGTGACCTCATCGTTTCCCTGTCCCGGTCCTGTCTCTCGCCAGTCAAACCGGATCCTCCAACTGCTCTCCATAGTCATAATATTCCGACATCATCATCATAATTCAGAGCACCTAGAGAGGTACACAACAGGAAAGGCGTCCTCTTAAGATCCTCCTCTGCCTTATCCAGTACTCCACCCGAATATCCTCCGATCTTCAACCACCGTCACCCCTCCTCCTCCCCGCCCCGAGGACTGTCACCTATACGTCACCAAACCCAGTCTTCTCGCTCTTATTCAAAGTTGACCAAGAAGAGCGTCTTTCGCCCCCGCGTACCTCGCACCGCCACCTCTTCCTCATTTGTAGATTGAGATCGACCCTTTTTTGCGTCTCTCAGCTCTCTCGCTCTCTCTCTTCCTATCTTCCATACTCTTCGCTGTCATATAGACCGGAGTTAGACCAGATTAGGGACTGTAAATTTTCCCACCAGTCCCGTTCTTCCTACTACTACTACTACTACCACCACTACTTACTATTGCACCAATCCCCAAACCTCAATCTCGCTTGCCATCTACCTTTCCACTGGCCACTAGGAAAGGAAGAAGAAGAGGGTTTATATACGTCCCTCTCTCACACTCTCTATATATAACGTCAACCAACTGCAACCGACACAATGAGGAATCCTTTCGATCTGACCGAGCTTGATAATGCCGTCGAAGAGCAACAACCTCACGTTGATATTTCCGCCTATCAATCGCATGACGGCAACCGCTCTCTACTCCAAAATGAAAATCGCCGAGGCGACAACCTGAAAGACCGCTTCATTGGGGCAATCGACCAGGGTACTACCAGTTCACGATTTATCATCTTCGATTGCACAGGTGTTCCTGTGGCCAAGTATCAGACTGAATTTCGCCAGATCCACGAGCATTCTGGGTAAGTTCAATTCTGTCTTTTTGGCTATATATATATTTAGTCACCCTCCACTCCGGTTTTTTGCTGCTTCGTGGCTCGTGATTAACCATTCTCTTGTCCTCTCCTTTAGATGGCACGAACATGATCCCCTCGAACTAGTGGATTCCGTTTTCACATGCATTGAAGAAGCGATGAAGACCTTCCTGGCTCTAGGCCACAGCAAATCAGACATTGAAGCCATTGGGATCACCAGTCAACGAGAGACAGCACTTTGCTGGGATTGGGAAACTGGCGAGCCGTTGCACAACGCGATCGCATGGCCTGACACGAGAACCAAGAATCTCGTTCGAGAGCTTAAAGGGCAAAAGGGAGCGGATGAGCTACCGGGAATCTGTGGCCTACCTCTCTCCACATACCCTTCTTCCGTCTCACTAGTATGGCTGCTTCGCCATAGCCCCAAAGTTAAGCAAGCTTATGACGAAGGACGACTTGCTTTTGGCACTGTTGACTCATGGCTTCTGTACAACCTTAACGGCGGGCCCGAAGCTGGTCGTCATGTCACCGATGTTACCAACGCATCCAGGACGATGTTCATGAACCTCGAAACCCTACAATATGATGATAAACTGCTGAAGTTTTTTGGTATCGACAGGAAGAAGATTAGGCTCCCCAAGATTCTTCCCTCATCAGACCCCGATGGCTATGGGTACGTCCGGTTTGGACCTCTAGACGGAGTGCCAATCACCAGTTGCTTGGGCGATCAGTCCGCAGCTTTGGTCGGTCACTGCGCCTTTACGCCGGGCACGGCGAAGAACACATACGGTACCGGTTGCTTCCTGCTCTACAACGTCGGTGAGAAACCCGTCATTTCGAAACACGGCCTGCTTGGCACCGTTGGCTTCCAGCTGGGTAAGGATCGAAAGCCGGTGTATGCTCTTGAAGGAAGTGTTGCCGTCGCCGGAAGTGGTATCTCCTTCCTCATGAACAACCTAGGATTCTTCCGTGATTCGCGCAAAGTCAGTGATCTTGCCGCCACTGTTCCCGACAGCGGAGGTTGCGTTTTCGTCACCGCCTTCAGTGGTCTGTTTGCTCCCTACTGGATTGATGATGCCAAGGGGACCATCTGTAAGTCCTTTGAACACATTTTACCCTTCAACGGAGTCGTAATGCTAACCCCCGACGAAGTTGGTATCACGCAACACACACAGAAGGGACATATTGCTCGCGCCACAATGGAAGCGGCCTGCTTCCAGACAAAGGCCATTCTCGATGCCATGGAAAGGGACAGTGGACACAAATTGTCCGAATTGGCCGTGGACGGAGGCGTGAGTAACTCCGATATTTGCATGCAGGTACGTCTCTGAAAGAAAAGAAAGCTTTCCGCATCACGATGCCAGTGAAACTGACATTCCTTTGCTCGTCTAGACACAAGCCGACATCATCCAAATCCCCGTCGAGCGCCCCGCCATGCACGAGACCACCGCGCTGGGTGCCGCCATCGCAGCCGGGTTCGCCATCGACGTCTGGAAGGAATTCAGCGAGCTCAAGAACATGAACCGCGCCAACCGCACCACCTTCACACCCCGCATCTCGCCCGCGCAGAGCGCACGGATGTACAAGCAGTGGACCAAGGCCGTCGAGATGTCCCGGGGCTGGCTGGACACGAACGAGATCGAGTCCGAGGGCCAAGAGTGACGACATCTATTTTTATGTTCATATATCTTGTGACGATTGTGTGCAGTGTGCTTGCGATTGAGCGTTTTCGTTTTCATGTTCCTGGGTAATGGCATCTTGGCATCCATCTTGTTCGGTGGTCAGTAGGTCCATTTTCAGGGTGGAGGTCTAGGTCTCTTCTTGGATACCCGCTATCATCAGTATATACTCCTACACTAGACCTATATAAACCGTATTTATACGGATAACTCTGTATACATATCAATCAAAATAGAATCTCTGCAATATATACCCTTTCTTGGTTGTAGTGTATCGTTTACCACGGAGGTTGCTTTAATATAATCCGCATGACACGTCCACAATCCAACTTTACAGGACTTGATTGATATCAGGTGAATATGTTATAAGTATGTATATGCAATACAGTACACTGACCGCTCATTCTTTGAAACGATATGACACACCTCGTATGCAACAATTGCTGTTTTGAGACTCCACATCGAAAGCCAAGAAGCACCGAAACCGTCACAAATGCGACCGTGGAAAGAACAAGAAAAGTAATATCAAGGAAATAAAGTAATCGAGACAGGGAGAACACAGAGTTCATCAAAAATGCGACACCTGATTTCGGCAGAGGGGAGCCGGTGATGGGAGGAAAGTCATAGGGAGAAACCTATTATTTCGCTGCGGCGGGAGGTTCCTCGGCCTTGGTGGATGGATGATTTAATTTTGCGGTCTGCAAAGCATCGGGCAGCTTGAGCGGAGCCGACGGTACGGACGCCATCTTGTCCAGCTTCTCGCCTTTGAGAACCTTCTCCATCTCCTCCTTCGTCAGCGTCTCGTACTCGATCAGTGCCTTGGTCAGAAGTTCCAATTCGTGTCTCCGCTCAGTTAGAATCTTGGTGGCACGCATCCGCGCTTCCTCGACCAGTCGTCGCACTTCGGATTCGATTTCCTGCTTGGTTTCTGATGATAGACTATTATAGTTGGTCGACAGATCGACATTCCCAAGTTTCTTCGAGTAACCGAATCGGGTGATTAGTGTGAATGCAGTTTCGGTGGCTTGTTGAATATCCTGCAGAACATTAGTGATTGTGAACATATTTTCGAAATTTGAAGAGAGAACTTACCGCCGAAATACCACTTGTAACCTTGTCAGGACCGAAAACCAGCTCCTCCGCTGCTTTCCCGCCCATGGAGACGTCGATATCGGACAGGTACTCGGTGTAATTCCGGGAAACCATGTCCATCTCAGGTAGGAAATGCGTCACTCCCAGCGCCATTCCGCGGGGAACAATCGTAATCTTGTACAACGGCGTCGACGAAGGAGAGAAATAAGCAACGAGAGCATGACCCGCCTCATGGTAGGCAGTCAGAAGCTTGTCCTTATCCTGGATGATCCTGCTGCGAGCCTCTGCGCCCATCATGATCTTGTCCTTGGCCCAGTCCAGGTCCTTGGGTCCAACCTTGGCCGCTTTGTTTCTGCTCGCGTAAATGGCGGCCTGGTTGACCAGATTCTCCAGATCGGCACCAGAAAAACCAGGAGTACCGCGCGCAAGCACTGCAACGTCGACATCGGTGCTGATCTGAATGTTCTTCAAGTGATGCTTCAATATGTCCATCCGACCCCGAACATCCGGAAGATCGACGACCACCTTGCGATCGAATCTGCCAGGTCGTGTCAAAGCCTTGTCAAGCAGCTGGGGGAAATTGGTTGCGGCGATAATGATGACTCCAGTGGTCTGCGAGAATCCGTCGAGCTCGGTAAGCAGCTGGTTCAAAGTCTGCTTCACATAAGCCGCATCTCTCTCATTTCGCTTGGCACCAATGGCGTCCAATTCGTCAATGAAGATGATTGCGGGCGCCTTGTTCCGGGCTTGCGAAAAGAGCTCACGAACACGCTTGGCGCCGACACCCACATACACCTCATCGAATTCAGAACCAGACATGTAGAAGAAGGGAACACCAGCTTCCCCAGCGACAGCACGGGCGAGCAAAGTCTTTCCCGTACCAGGAGGTCCCACAAGAAGCACACCCTTTGGCAATTTGCCACCAAGCGAAGAGAATCGCTCCGGATTTAACAAGAATTCGACAAGTTCCTGGAGCTCTTCCTTGGCCTCGTCGCATCCGTGTACATCGGAGAATCGAACCGTCTGCTGTTGAGGTTGAGCCTCATTGCTCTGGGGACCCTTGATATTCTTGAGGACGCCAGTTGTTTCGACAAGAATGGTGATAATGACAAGAGAGATGTAACAGAAGAAGCCGAAACCGAGCAGAAATCTGGCCCATCGAAAGACAGTGCTGCCCAGCGACTCTTCGACAACCACATGCAGAGGATCATCCTTAGCCCCAGTACCGGATTGCTTTGTCGACAGTGAGGCCTGATTACCGTGTGTCCGTGCGGCGACGGCTTGACCGATGGCCTGCAGCTGGTCAGGGTTGAGATGCTGGTTCCGACCTTGGATGGGCGCCGCCGCTGTGGGATCGGCGCCACCGACATGCTGCAAGGCTTTCAGATAAATAGCTTCAGACAATGAATTGCTCGCAAAGTGACCGCTGCGGTATCTTTCGACAACAATAGCCGGCATGTTCGCTCGGAGCAGAGCCTGATAGAAAGCGTTCTGAGCGTTGGCACTGCTTGGGTTGTTGTTCGCGGTCTTTTCCTTCTGCGCTAACAGACTGTGAGATGGGCCCCCAAACAGGAACCGCTGGTGTTGGAGCTTCGAAAGACCGTTGGGTCTCGGAGCCTGGCGAGTCCGATTCAGGGTGGCGGATAGCGTCGAATATGACCGAGCGGAATGAGACTTAAGAGGACGGCGGGATACAGTCGCGGAGCTCCAGAGCGAATCTTTCATGGCAAAAGTAAATATCCCGAGATGCATGGAAATCGATAAAGCCAGCCTACCTCTTAGAAAAGTCCGAGACAAGCCGTGTTGTACAGGTCGCTGCATGACGTTCGAGTTCAAAGCCTCAAGGGGGACTGTGTCCAGGTACTCAGGCAGCGGAATCCGGGCAGTTACCTAGCTTTCTGTCAATATAGATCACTCAAGAAAGACTAATCAGCGCGATAGAAGCATACACTTGATTCGGTTCCCCCAAGCGTCCGCTGTGGCAGTCGTTGGGTTGTAGGAGATCCGGAGGCGGCCGTGCGTTCGATGCTAGTCCAAGGCGCATTTAGTAGCTTTGACATCGATGGCCAGAGATCGGAGGTGACGGCCGCAAAGTTCTGTGGAGAGGCGAAAGTCAGAATAGACGCCCAGGATGCATAAGGAACTGTAGGGACCCTTACAGGTCTTGAGACCGGGACTTGGAAAGCCATAGTTGTCACGAGTCAGAGCGGCACTAGGCCGCAGCAATCAATGTCGACCACGCACAGAATAGGAGGTAAGAAAACGATATAGCTAATAGTTTATTCCTTGATCGGGATGAGTGCCATCGTCAACAAGATTCAAACGATGGCGAGTGAGAGTTAAGATGAGGGACGAGTAGTTCGTCCTCCGGCGGACTTTTGGCCAAGGATGCGGCGGCGAAATTCGTGGATATTGCCACTGCGGCCTGAATGCGCTACCGTAGCCGTTTACCTCACGTGGTTTATGCCTCAGGCAGAAAATAATTTCAACTCCCACCGTGATTCGAATTATTTCAAGGGCAACGGGATAGACTAGATAGCAGTATGTATGTTGGTTTCTGACCCACATTATTATTGACACTCTTATTCGAGTAATGTAAGTGGCTGGTTGTGGCCGACAAACAAACCATATGTAGAGGGTTGTTCAACAAGGTTGATCGTCCGCCATCCGTGGTTCTGATCTGTCAGACTTCGACACATTGCGTTTCCTGCTGTGCCGTGATGGACATCGCTTCTGGACATATCGTGTTATTTCGTCTTATGAAACTAGGCTCGAAGCCATAGCAGCAGTTCCCCACAACCTATTTCCCAGGGATTTTATATATATACATATTGTGAGAGCCATGCTTGTGGATTACCTGCTTGTAGCGCTTCTTCGCATGAGCCCTACCAGCAATGTCGACAAGACTGATTTTCCTCATGGGTGCTCCCACGCAGCAGAGCCTCTGCTGGGACGAGGATGAGTTGCTCGACACGCCTATATTTCCATTCTCTGGTCCAAATGTTGAAGATCGAGTGAATGAGCCTGTCTCGGAATCTCATGCCGTCAAATGGAGGCTGTTACAGGGTCTGAAGCATGCAGAGCAAGAAGGAGAAAACGCTTGGTCAGAGCCAGGCAGGCATGCTATACTTTTGAGAACCCAAGATCTCACGCCCGTAAATGGCGTATCATCAATTCCGCCAGATGACTCGGCAATCTCTCAATTCTACGACCATTCCTTTGCAGTACACGAGACGTCCGAGATCTCTGTACCTGGAGCGCAGCTGGGAGACTCTATACAGGAGAGTGGCTTGTGGACGGACAGTACAGGAACATCTCTTGCAACGTCTAGCGACAGAGAAGCGCCAGAAGTGGGTTCCCTAGCGATCCAAGGGTGCCTCAGCGACCTAAAGGATATTCCCAGCGCCACATATCTACAATCGATTGTGCCTCAGACAATGACGGTAAACCTCATTGTCGCCATCATCGCAATTCATCCTCCACGCCGCATAGTGACTCGGCAATGGAAAACGGAGCTAGACCTCGTTGAAATGGTGGTGGGCGACGAGACGAGAACAGGATTCGGAGTCACCTTCTGGCTGCCCCTGGGGGGTGAATCAAATGCCACTGGCCGATGTGACATTGAGGCTCAGAAGCTTCGAACGTCTTTGTCTAGTCTCAGACCTCGAGACATTGTTCTACTGCGCATGGTAGGATTGAGCTCATTCCGAGAACGGGTATATGGGCAGAGTGTGGGCAGGGGAGTAACAAGGGTCGATTTATTGCACCGCCAGCGCATTGACGCAACGGACGCAGGAGGAATCTACAGTGCAAGGCGCCTCCAAACCATCAGAGACGATGAAGCCAAGCATGGTGATCCGCCATTGATGAAGGCGTGCAAAGTGCGGGAGTGGATCCGGCTGTTTGTGGACCCTGCACCGGATCCAGTAGGCGGTGGGCGTCGTACCTCAAGGATACATGGGCAGCCTTTGCCTCCAGACACGCAGGATTAATTGTCAGCTGATGAAGCCTGAAGGACTGCAAGATCTGAAATCGTGAATGCAAAGACTAGGTCAGAGTCTCCGTCACAGTGTTGACAACAGGAGGCCAACTCAACGCTCAATACGATATATACATTAGCTACCCCTGATAGAGTATAGAAACATTTACCAATGGTACTTGACTGGTACAAAGCATGGCGGATGATCGATTGAGTAGTGTTTTGTAGTGTGTTAGATAGTATCTAATCAGGAAAAGATCCTCAAGAAAGGAGCTTGAAATCAATCGCATGTAACCCAAGTACTCCGTACATCAATGTACTTTGTTCAGGGGCGTCCATATTCCGCGGGGTGTCTTGCCCGATGCGGCTACCCTAATCATTGCAGTTCTAATCTACACTGGAAGTGCAAGACATATGCAAATGCGAATAAAACTAGAAATCTCATATGATTCTGTTCAGAGTCAGGCTACGTGTTATTCAACTATATGGAACAGTCATTTGAGTCCTATGTCGATGTGCAGTCAAATGGCCTATTAATATAACCAAATATCAAGGGGCTTTGGGAGGCTCCACCTGGCACCTGATTCGGTGGTTCTGGACTTCTGGGCCCTGTCCTAACTCCTAAGATTATTTCCCCCTTTAAACTTGCCTGTCATGAGATGAGATATACTACAGATTAGAGTATCTGATTTGCTAGAGACTGCCAGTGGCGTTCTGGCTGAAAACGTGCAACTGCCAGCCAGTCCTTTCCGGCTGTTCAAGGTAAGTGGATTAATTGAATCATGTGGAATCGCCAATCAACGGGGCAAAGTAAGGTACTGTTCCGTAGTAACTTAGTGTGGTCCCATACACCCGACCTGTCGTCGTAGGCACTACGCAGTACCGCTGCCGTACAAGTAGTAGTGGTAGTGGTAGTGGTAGTACCCATAATTGGGAAAATCATATTATTTAGTAGAAACAACGCCAGGTGTTCGTTCCGGTGACTTGAGCTTTTGCTTCTCGACCCTTTTCTATATTATTTTCTTTCTCTACAGATCTTCTATCTTTTTGATCCGCATTTCTGATCTAACCTCAAGAACCGCATTAATCGGTTCTTAATTGTTGTCGACTTTTGCTTCTAACATTCGTTGACTGCGGGACCTCCTTTTTCCCTTTTCCTCTTCTCCCTCAACAGCCCCTCGTCCCTCCTGAAAACATTATAACCTCCTCTACCAGCTTCTAATATTGCTTTCTTGACCTATCTTCCTTACATTATCTAATCAACAATCATCATCATGAAGGGTACGAACTCCTCCATCTGCAATCAAGTGTCAATGCGTTCATTCAGATTAACTCTTCGATTGTAGCTCTCATTCTTGTTGGAGGGTTCGGTACCCGTCTGCGCCCTTTGGTGAGCGTCTCTCCCCGCAGTTGAAGCTTGTGGCATTAATTTCTGCTCTATTTAATTGATCGAACCGATGCTAACATGATTGTCTTTCAATGCTAGACTCTGACCCTTCCCAAACCCCTGGTGGAATTTGGAAACCGCCCGATGATCCTTCACCAGGTTGAAAGCTTGGCTGCCGCTGGTGTCACCGATATTGTTCTGGCCGTCAACTACCGCCCAGATGTCATGGTCGCGGCCCTCAAAAAGGTACATACACCGACCTCGTCTCTTCCCCCAGCTTGGCATGTCCCTGCGGCTAATTTGCGATATTCGTCTGCAGTATGAGGAACAATACAACGTCAGAATCGAGTTCTCAGTCGAGTCCGAACCCCTCGGTACCGCTGGTCCCCTGAAGCTGGCAGAGAAGATTTTGGGCAAGGACGACAGTCCCTTCTTCGTCCTCAACTCCGATATCATCTGTGATTACCCTTTCAAACAGCTCGCCGAGTTCCACAAGAAACATGGCGATGAGGGCACCATTGTTGTTACCAAGGTCGACGAGCCCTCGAAATACGGTGTCGTTGTTCACAAGCCCAACCACCCCTCTCGCATTGACCGTTTCGTCGAAAAGCCAGTCGAGTTCGTTGGTAACCGCATTAACGCCGGTATCTACATCCTCAACCCTAGTGTTCTCAAGCGCATTGAGCTGCGTCCCACCTCCATCGAACAGGAGACGTTCCCCGCCATCGTCGGTGACGGTCAGCTCCACTCCTTTGATCTCGAGGGTTTCTGGATGGATGTCGGTCAGCCCAAAGATTTCCTGACCGGCACCTGCCTCTACCTCACCTCGCTCGCGAAGCGTAACTCCAAGCTGCTGGCTCCCAACAGCGAGCCCTACGTCTACGGCGGCAACGTCATGGTTGATCCCTCGGCCAAGATCGGCAAGAACTGTCGCATCGGCCCCAATGTAGTCATTGGTCCCAACGTCGTGGTCGGTGACGGCGTGCGTCTGCAACGTTGTGTGCTCCTGGAGAACAGCAAGGTCAAGGACCACGCCTGGATCAAGTCGACTATTGTCGGCTGGAACAGCTCTGTTGGCAAGTGGGCTCGCTTGGAGAATGTCACGGTCTTGGGTGACGATGTCACCATTGCAGACGAGGTGTACGTCAATGGTGGTTCGATTCTGCCTCACAAGAGTATCAAGCAGAACATTGATGGTATGTTTCCTCTCTAGCCTTTTACGAACGTTGCGAATCGCGAAAACTAATGCATTGCACAGTTCCTGCCATTATCATGTGATTTCCTCCTAATGCCGACATGTCCTAATCTACCTCGATCTCCATTTTCTACCTACCTCGCAAACACCCAGATGCATATAACCGGAGTCGTTGTTGTGGTTATCATTTTCGTTTCTATTCCAGCGTGACTGAAGCTTGGCTCGTCGGTCGGCTGAGTCTGGTGCAAGTTTTGGCTACAAACTTTTCGTTTCTTCTCCGCTCAACTCTTCCTCGCACCAGGCACACAGCAGTGCAGTAGCCCTTACGTCTTCTTTTGTTTCATCCCTACCCCGTAGCTCAGCACTCTCATAGCCTTGACGGTGAGAGCGTGTTTCTGCATCGGCCTTTTTGTTGGAGCCTTTTAGTCATCTTTCTGTCGCCAGACCTTCATCCTCGTCGGTTTCTGCCGACCTGTCTTCCCCGGAAAACAGCTGCGTTCGATGATATAATCTTCCCAGTACACCCAGCTCGAAGCTGTTCCCTGTTGTCTTTCTCTTCTTGTCGATTATTTGCCTTTCCGTTCTCTTCCTTGCTCCGCTTGTGCTTTCTTGGGGGATGGTGGGCAAAAGGGATAATACTACACCTGATTTAATGATACACGTGGACATGGGGTTTCTTGGAATGTAAATAGTGAAGGCAGATATCTATAAAGGTGATAATTGTTCCGAAGTATGTCCCAGTCCGCATTATTATTGATACAGTAAGACCCTATCGAACGATGGCTGGCAAGTCTCAAATAACCCCGCTGAGTGACAGGGAATGTACAATTACACATTAAGCAAGCGATAGACCCGGGAAGTAACAAAGCTGGTCAGGGCTTGGATCCCGCCTGGGCCTCAGCCTCGTCCAGAAGGCCATCCCACTGAATCCTCAACTCCTCCATGCGCTGCCAGCATTTCCTGCCTAGATCTTCATACTGCATTTTCTCTTCCGCAGTGAGATCCGCCGCGCCCCTCTTCCGGCGACGAGACCGGTCGCCGTCCAGGACGGCCGGCCCAACCACACCTCCATACCCCCAGCCATCGACTTCGGTCGACGCCGGCTGGTCCTGGCCGAGCCGGTTACACGAGGAGCCCCATTTCACTCGCCCGCCGTTGTTGCGCCGGTACGGCGCCTCGGCGTCGTCGAGGACGGCCTGAGCGGACAGAGCGAGCCAGACTGGGGCGCAGGCACCCGCGTAGGTGGAGATCGTGTGCCAGGGGGATCCGAGGAGGCGGGCTAGCCAGAACGCCGCGATCATTGAGTAGAAGAGGGGCCAGGAGAGCGGAAGGATGGCTGTGCCGCAGATGCCGGGGTGGGTGAGGAACATGTTTGGGTGCGGGGGTTCTTGTTCTTGTACTTCTTGTTTTGTTTCTTTGTGGGTTTTTGGTTGCGAGTCGATCGAGTAGAAGCTCTTAACCCAGGGCGCTGTGCTGGGGAGATCCGCCGTCAGAGCGAGGATGTCCGTTAAAGCCTTTGAGGACTCGTACGGGGCCAGGGTCCGGAGGCCCTGGATGTCGTCGAGGTCGAGGTACTTCACCGTCGCCTCGAGACTGGAGACCCAGATGACGCGGCCGGGCCCGTGGAGCTGGTCGGACTGTCGCAGCAGCGGCATGACATTGTGTGCTAGCATGTAGTGGCCGAAGACGTTCGCGCAGAAGACGGCGCCGAGACGCGGTTCCTTGTCGTCGCCCAGTGTGGTCTGGGGATCCGTCACCATTCCCGCGGGCGCGATCTTGAATGATGGCCAGGAGACTTCGTGCACCAGGTCTGTCATGACGCCCCAGATTGCCCTGGGCCAGTTGATGCCCGTCCATCCTCCCAGGCCCGCGTTCAGCACGACTGCATCGAGTTTGGGGAGGGTCTGGTTCAACCGGCGGGAGAGGGCGCGCACGGAGACGAGGTTCGACAGGTCGACGTTCTCGGGGACAAAGGTGACTCGCGCTGATGCGGCGGCGGAAGCAGAGACAGAGGCAGAGGCACCGCGAAGGTGATCCTGTAGGCGGAGGAGAGTGTCATTTCCCTTCTTGGTGCTCCGGGTGGTGAAAATGACAGTCAGAGACTGGTGGGGATGTCGGTAAGATTTCAAGAATTCATCCACCAGACGACAGCAGATTGAGAAACCAAGGCCACTGTAATGAGAGAATTGCAACCAAGGGGAGGAACACGTCAGGAAACGATGAATTATGAATATGCGATTGGAAAGTCACCCCTGAAGGGGGAGGATTCGGAGAGATGTACAATACCTGTTGGCACCGGTTACCAAGACAAAGACCTTGCCTTGCAGGTCATTCTGGGAATCCCTGTCAGACATGTAGTCTGATCGTCTAAGCGCGAGTGTCTCTGCGATCGCGGCTTGTCAATTGGATAGTTGTTGATGTAGCCGATTTGTTTATCAAAACTACCTCCAAAGATAAACCGATAACTAGAGATTGTTTATCGCGGGTCTCCCAAACGAGATCATGTGATCGCGATCCATTTGGGCTGCTTGGTTACCTTCACTTTCTGTTTCATACTCATCGCTCGAAGAATCGTTCCTTCATAATCCAGTTCACAAATACTGTTCATTACGCTTGGTATACGAGCATAGCGGATGACTCTACACGGAGATGCATGAAAAAGCCATAGTGCATCCTAAGCATGAGCTCGACAAAAGTACAAATCCGGCGAACTTCTGCGCTGGCACCTGGCTGATCCTAACTTTGAGGGACAAATCGTGGACTTCGTGGTAGATGCGAGTCAGGTGGACAACTGAAACGCTCCCTGTCCCGTTGTGGCATCTTATCCTCAGTCTGTCACGAGCAACTCGAAGCAGGGAGTGCAGCCATGGCGTTCTTTGCCAACCACCATTGATTGCATCAATTGGTTGAAAGACGAGCCTGTCGCTGGAGCATATGGAGTACTTCAATTCGATCCATCGAGGTAAGCATAAGTGAACAACGTGACAGTGTCTGGACTCACTCGAGGGACGCTTGATCTTAAGAGAACCTTGGAGACTCGTATTTGACAGCCAGCCTCAATATAAGCGAGAACCAACCAGAGCTCGCTACGCATCCTTAACGCACCGTTTTTCTCACGACATAATAACATCAATTAATCCTAATATGTGCGGATAACACCTCAATCTATGGGCTCATCGAGGGGTTGAAATGCTGCGTCGTCTCGATGGTGCGCAAGGATGACAATCCCTGTTCTGTACCCGGTGAGCACAGTTAATATGCGACGGTTTGCAAGTTTCGTCTCAATCAGAATCACCTTCTGTTCCCCAATTTTTCGACTCATAAGGTATGAGAACATGTCTCATAAAACGAAGGCGATTTGCGGCAATTGGCTCATACGGAGAGTGGCATCGAAGCAATACAGTGTACCGAGCAGCCATCGAATGAAAGCGGATCGGACGGCTCTTCCGAGTTCCGTATCAGGGAAATGCTTGTGAATCCATGATTTATTCAACTCAAACCGACTGTTCTGGCCCTTGATTGTGGGAGCCTTGGTAGTCTCCCCTGTCAAGTGGCGAGACGGCGATGCGATTCACAACATTATAGTTAAGGTGACATTGCGTAGAACATGCATGCATAAATTTAGAAATTTCCATCAATCCGTCAGCCCAATGTGGTAGCGTCTTAGTTGAACGGGTAAATTGGATGGTCTCCGGAGTCCGGATGGCGAGGGAGATAAGAATCTGTCGAGATCAAATGGCAATGCCGCCCTTTTACCAGGTAGAAACGGTGCGACTTCAAGCAGGGACGGCCGGTATAGGGTATGATATCATGTTCTGCATTTCTCTCGCTCCAGGCAGTTCAAGCAATTGATGCGATAATCATCGGGTTTGAGCCCAAATCGAACATATCTCCTCGCCAAGCCGTGATTGTCCAACTACAATCAATGTCGAACCTTAGGGTAAATGCGAACCGTCAAATCAAGTGTTAGCTTACTTCAGATTGATTCTGGACTGCAATGTCCAAGAGTCTAGCTGGATCGTCCAGCGCAATCAAGGATTGCCATCAATCCAGGTCTCCCTTCAGCGTTCAGAACGACAAAGGCTTCGGAACTAAGTCCCGTGTTGCGGTTCAATAGAGCGATTGAGACGAGCACCGTGGATAAGGCTAGATATGGTGATGTTAACGAAGAAAGCCAGCGAGGAGACGAAGTAGAAGGTACTTTGGAAGCAATGGTAGCGTGAGAGATGGAAAGCCCAAGCTGCTGGCGTAGTCTTCTCAACAACAATCGATCGAATCGAATCGGATGATAGCAATCCGCATTCCCTTCGATACCTGTCATGAACGCCCGTGTTCGAGAACTGAAGAGCAAGCCCATGGGAAGGCTAGAGAAGATCAGGTGGCCCCTCTGGAACCGACAGATTGGAAGCGAAGCGTATTTGTAAAACACGGCACAGCCGTATTCCACAGGGATTCCTCGTCAGCATTGAGACCTTTGTTGTGGAAGCTCGGAGTACTCCGTACTGCTTCCGAAAATGGACCCCTAGTAATGAGATAAATGATCCTGATGGGGATGTACCAAACGTATGTACACTACTACCTATCCTCCTCCTTTTAAGTTTTCGTTTTTCGAACTGAGATTCAGCCACCAAAAAGATGAGTCATAAACTCATGATGTCCATCGAGTGAGAGGTTGCCTACACGCCAAAGGAGTGGACAGCAGACACATTAACAACATGTGGCGCTGTTGATGTGACCAACATGGCTGAAATATATTTCAGCCTCAATCTGCTGTCTTGAACACCGAACTCCAGATGGCGCTTCCATACTGGTTCGATCGCCAATGTTGGAGGATGATATCTTTTAAGAACCTAGAACTACTACAGCGCGTGGAGTTCTTGACCAACCAATGCCTGTAAGGGGGGCGCCAACACTTCTTCGAATCGGCGGATTCGCTAACTGGATATGTTGTGTGCTCGCTTATCAAGACGCCTCACCGACTCTTGGGGAATATGTTCCGAACATATATGATCAGAACAGTGCCTGAAGTAGTAGGCTATCTCTTCTATCGATAATTAGAAAGCCGGTCGCAACTGTAATCCTGTACCTGTTCGGACGAAGAAGGTTGGAAGAACTCCAAGTCTCTTTCGCTTCGGGCTCAGCTTCCAATGAACGTCTCAGTGGCTGCTGTGAGCCTGTGACAGACAGCTGGAACAGTTACCCATCACGAAAGGCCGAGCCGAGCCGGTCGTCTTTGTGTGATGGTGGCCTAGACAAATAAACATAATCCACTTGAGACAGTGCGTAAGTCTATACGATCCCTGCAAGTCGGAGATTTTCATACGCCGGCCAAGGAAGTCGAGTAGTGCGATGCACGACTCGTGTAGCAAAGCATGTTTCGCATCGTTGAGACGAAGAGGGGCAAGTGCTTCGTTAGCATACTCTTCGGTATCGTACTAGCGGGTAATCCATGCATCCCAGGCTTCCCAGCATTAGATGGACTGGGAGACGCAGAGAAGCTGCTGTGTCCCAGGAATTCTGTGTGGCCATTCAGGATCTTCAATATTGAGCCACATCCTTCTTGGAGGGTCGGCCAAGAACAAGTGGCCAAGTACAGTACCTTCTCCGTCTCCAACGGCCTGGTTTCTGTCAATTGGGTGTCGACGCAAGGGGTCCGCAAGCCATTCAAATGTCTGAATGCATGCGTGTGAAACAGGAGTATTTGGTTGCGCCCAGAAGCAAGACCCTTTGGTGCATTCCCACGGGAGAAAGTGGGTGATTGAGCGATTCTTGATTCTCGGCTCGATCTTTCCAGGACAGACCGACTGGAAGGGAGGACTGGACTTCGCTGGATGTGGCTGCAGCGGCAAGCACCTCCTCCTGTACAGTAAGTTGATAGCGTGTGACAAGTTAGAGATCGCAAAATGCGGGGTATCGTTATACTTTCCTGATTACTATTGCTTCTACGTTCAGCCCGCTTTCATATGAAGATCGCAGAAAGCGCGGGAAGACGAGCGGCATAAGCGAAAGAGGACGAATTGCATGGGAGAATCGTTGGTCATGACAAAACGATTGAAAGATGGCTAACAAGAAGCAGCAAAGAAGGACTTCATTCCTCTCCTAGAAGGAAGCAACCGGACAGTTCTCTGCAATACAGTACTCTTGGTACAATCATGAATCCTCGAGGTTCTCATGAATCCATCCCATTACAATGACTCTGTTGGTTGGTCATGTAATGCAAACGGCAGATGATGGAAGGAAGCGAAAGCAAAGCTCCTACTCAAAATAATCCACAAAGTACCTACTTCACCTAGTTCTGAGGGCCAGCCGTTGCAACTCATTGGCCTTGACAGAACCCTTGACCAGGTGCGTAAGAAACCTATCGTGAAACTGAAAATTCTGATCTCTGTTGTTATCCCGCATGATCGTCCAGTCTAGAGAGTAGAGAGGTAACCGTAAAACGGCATCTCTCTTTAGCTCATCCATGACGTACGGAGTAGTGGCTAGTGAACGTCTTCCTCGGCATTTGTTAAGCAAGCATTGACTCTACCTAATAATAAATAATGCCCTTAGGTAGTTATCAAGCCTCCTCATTGCGAAGCTATTTGCGTCGGACCCAATCAGATGCAATCATGCTTCGTGTGTCTTTCGCTCTTTCAGCCCCTTGAATCTCACTATGTAGAGATCAGCGTACTACGTAGTCTTGCAGCGTGGGCACGATGCATCTATGCCAATGGCCATCTCATTGACGGGTTTCAGTGCCAGAGTTGGGGAAGGATCTCAAGTACAACGATTTGTAATTACAAATAAGTTGTGGCACAGCACTATATTGCGCCACTTTAGTGTATATTATGGGCCCTTAGTAGGATAGCTGGGGAGAGACGCGCTGTCAAGTCGATCGGCTTGCCAGATGCGGTTGAACCGGCGCAACTTGTCTTTCGAGGATAGGATAGGAACAATGGCACACATACAGTATCCACCCAAGAATAGAGGCCACTAAGCCTTATCCATCAAGAACAAGGCATTCTTGCATTTGTCGTTGGATTGTACCTATCGAAGCCTCACACATGGTATCTGAAAGCTTGCGTCGAGGTACGCATACACTAAAGTGATGCTGGGATTTCAAACAATCACCTTCGACCTGTCAGCGCTGCTTGGAAATAACTTCCATTAGTCTATGTTCTGAAACAAGGCAGGAGCATTAAGAAGGAAAAAGAAAACATCCGCATCGCAATAGCATGACCAGGGGAGGGATCTACATAGTAATGAACAGACGACCCTACTCCTTAGTTTCCTAAGAGTAAGGCATCACTTTTCAATCCCCGAATATCCAGACCCCGAGCACATTGATCGCAACCTCACAAGACTCAATACGAGAAAGATCTTCACATCCTACAAGACCATGCTTCACTATTTGCGAGCACACCCTACGCAGTATGCGTGGAAAGGCAGTATGTGTGGAGTAAAAAGTAACATAATTTTAATTGACTGGCGGTGGTGATCTGTCACTTTTCACCCTCCAGGGTTGCCTTACCATCCTCTGTACACCTGTACAGAGTAGACTACCTCGTACGTTGAATTTAGATAAAGTTGGGATCAACATGAGAAGACTGCTGGGAAACCACAGGAAAGGAGAACTCTCCGGCGTCTCCGCTGATGAAGGTGAGAACCGTGAGATGTATCGTCCCTTCAGGGACAAGTGAGGTTTTCCAACATATGATGCCTGTATCCAATCTCCGACCAGTCAAACACTAACCAGCTGCCATCCACGGCCCCAACAGTCGGTCCCTTAACCAAGTGGATGCGATGCTTTGATCAATGACCGAAAACATACAAATTTGCGAGGCCATATGGCCTCGATCTTTTGGCTATGTGGCAACGTCAAGAGCCGGCCATTTCGGCAATCGGAAGACCCTTCCTCCTTCTGACCGACCTCAGAAAGGCGTCGGTAAACTCCGTACGATAACTGATACCCCAATACCTGATATCTCGATAAACCACGTGTGAAATGTTATGCAGTATGAAACCTGGTCAGTTCGTAAAGGCAGGATGTCAGATTTAAGCTCTCATTCACTATCGATTTCAGGAAAAAGATAGAGAACGTCGTTGATTCGCGAGACAATGCGCCATACTGATATCTCGAGGCACTTAGTCGAGTAAGCAGGCAGATAGGGTATTTTCATGACTCGCAAGTTCTCAGAAACGGTGCCGTTGTGTTTCTCACAATCATGTCAGAAAGGCCATCCTTTATCCCTTGCCGCCACTGTCAATGTCTGCTCTTTCTCGTTCTCGACCTTTCTTTGCGAGAGCTTCAAACATAGTAGTTGCGATTGCAGTCTGCCTCAGGCTGCTTTTGTTTTTGCATACTGCGTATATGCCGACGATCAGCAACAATAAAGAATCATGTAGCTTTCCTGTAAGGACGCATTGGATTGAGCTTGACACCAGATGACAGGCTAGCTTCCTTTATTCGCTAGTGGGAGATTGACTCCAAGCATTCCTAAGGTCGTGCATAGGTATGGATTATTATGAAAGACTTTCAAGGTACTGAATGCTTAGGTGGTGATTGGTGCAGACTACAGAAGAGGTACCTGATGTACTTGTCCCTAGAAGAGACCCTTGATACAAGATAACTCTCCTTCCTAACAGGTCAAATAAGCTAAATTAGTCTTCTATTCTGTACGATTGAACCTTATTACAACACCTTATGATCATTAAGGCCATCAATGACTCAGTCATTCTGGGGTATGGAAATAGTACATACTGCGTAGTAGCCTCAACGACTGACAGAAGTGTACCCAGCATCCGTTTCTTATCAATAATCACATAGGTAAGGTTTGTATTATTGTTGAAAGGTATTCATGGGTGGATTGAAAATCTTACCGTGCATATAATACAAGTGAATCGGACAATCAAGTAGGTTGTATTGCGCCATGCAGCAAGACTAGGCCTCAATTGTGCTAGCTCATGTCTCTTCCAAGGCCAGCTCCCATTTGATGCGAATTTATTGCTCCTAACAAGCCACCATTCTCCATTGACTAATACTGTACTCTCTCACTTAGTCTGCAAAGGGTCTAGGCAGGTGTTGGGAACCGGGTGGATACCTCCGATCCCCGCCAAATAACATTGACCGGAACACTATTCAGTATCTAGTTAGCACTCTTAGCAGAAGTAGCATTTGAGAGCCCTTATGTTGACGGCGCTAGTAGCCTAGTACTCGTAGAGGCCAGAGTAGTAAAGGTATCTGGGTCTAGGTCGGGCCCACAGAGCAGTTTGAATAACTTACTGGATTGGTAAAGTTACTAATTTAGTGTCCCGTACTTAACCTCCCACAGCACTAAGCAGTCTCCAATCGCTCTGAAACTACGGAGTATGGGTGTCACTAGTATAAGGTGCTTCCTGATATGGAATTCGGTTGCATTCATCAGATAGGTAGGTACGAGGGTACAGCTGGGAGTACCTCAAAGTGAGTTACATGGGGACGCAGTTTGTAAGCAATCAACCATCTTAATCGACTATCTAGAGTGATGTAGGTATCTGGGGTTCGTGTACCAATGTCTCGTTCTGCTTTTTTTGCTTCCTTCCTACAACCTGTACGACGACAATACCAGGACAATATTAGGACCCTGAGTATGGATGCGCTGGAGTACCCCGGCCTTGTCATTCTCGTTGGCCCTAGGGGCCTAGAGTATGGTAACGTTCCTGTAAAACGTCCGAACTAATTTCTGCCCTGCTGCTCTTGTTCCGCCATCGTCTCCCGCTGTGTTCTGGCTCCATTTTGATCCTTGATTAATATCCAAGCTATCTATCGCAGTACCTACAAGGGTATCTATCTATCTACTATCTACTCCGTAGTCCGTACCTTAGGATGGCTGACTCAAGCTGAGGTCCTTACTAGCAGCCACCAGCCTTCCGGGGTAAAATTGCCAAGTCTAATTGTCCACTTAGCCTTCGTTAATGGTAGTTGGTTATTGGCCTGAGGTACCTATGGCTATGGGTTCCAAAGGCAACTGGTACACTAATAATAATAATATTATTTTGATGTACATTATTATTATTACCTGTTGATAAAAATACATGCTGTACATCCTCCTCACTAGAAAATAAAACCGACTGAAGTGAAAAAAAATAGAATTAAAAATGAAATAAAATAGAAATGAAAATAAGAATTTAGAGACACTGAAAATCATCCTGACTTCCTCTTGCTTTCCAGTCCCTCTTATTCTCACCCCATTTTACTTATTACCTCCCCCTTTCCATCCAAATATCTGGATATTCTCTTATCCTTCGAGTGTTCCAGTGCTGGTCTATATCGATCGTTTGGGAGTACCTATTTATCTTTGGTTCTGCCTGGCTTGACAGCTGTGCCTCAGTGATATTGAAGCATAAGAAGACACCCGCCCGTATCACCAGTGCGTTACAACTCCACCCGACCACACACCTTAATGTCCTCTATTTGTTATTGCTCGACTATATAATATCAACTATTACCACCACTACTGCCTACCACTACCATCACAGCACTTCTCTTATTATGCTTCAACCTGGAATCGAAATAGTCTCATTCAATCTCGCCATCAGCCCATCATCTTGTGCTAGTACCGTCAGCGCATCGGGCGATCGTTTCTTGGAATTTTCTTCACTGCTTGACTTTCAAGTTATCAAAGCCGAGGATATCCAGCCTTTGATTGATACTGCTCCTTCAAGCATTATTCTTCGTTCTTTGGCCCCCTTGTCTTCTCATTATCTGTTTGTCCTTCTTTAACCTGTCACTGCGCCTCCCAGGCAGTTGTCTATTCATCTGCCTCTTTCTGCCCACTATTTGTCTTGAATAGTTCTCCATGCTTGTCTTCACCTTACCATCCGTGACATATATCTCCCTGGCATAATCCCTCCTAATACATCTGCCTCGACGTGCCAGTTCTTCTTATCTCCCCACTCCCGAGTCTGCCCTTGACAATTCCAAGTTGAATCACTACCCCACCTATATCATCTGGTCCACACCATTTATTTGGATACATTCCAAAGTCATATCGCTCCATCGCAATAATCATGGCGCCAGGTGTTGGACGAGATTTCAACTGTTCCTGGGAGCATTGTGGAAAGGTGGGCTTCCCTCTGTTTCTTATTGGGCGTTTTCGCGCCCTCGTCCGTTCCCGTTTAGTTGGAAATCGTGATGCCAGCGGCTATTATGAAAGCTTTTGCGCTAACCAATGGTCCTTCAGTCATTCAACCGTAAATCTGATCTCTGCAGACACTACCGGATACATACCAATGAGCGACCTTATCATTGTACTGTCAAGGACTGCAACAAGAGTTTCATTCAGCGCAGTGCGTTGACTGTACACTCAAGGACACATACTGGCGAGAAGCCTCATGTCTGTGATCACGAAGGCTGCCACAAGGCTTTCTCTGATGTAAGTGGATTACTACCAGATAACCTTCATTCCAAGAACTATCGTAATTGACAAATTCGCAGTCATCAAGTTTAGCCCGTCATAGGCGGATTCACACGGGCAAGCGACCTTATATTTGCCAGGAGCCAACATGCGAGAGAAGGTGAGAAATCTGATCATGCACTCAACGCTGCAAAGACCTCTAACATTCTGGCCCAGCTTCTGCCGTAAGACCACTTTAACCAAGCATCAACACCGTTCCCATCCGCCAGGAACAATGACCAGGCCGCCATCTGAGGATGCAATGTCGGAGCAATCCTACCAAGCCCCCGTCGCTGCTCCAATCCCAAACGACCAGTATCTCCTTGCTCAGCAACAGTATTACCACCAGCCCTCGACGCCGAGTCAGGACTTTTATCCACAACACGGTCTCCCAGTGACTCATATTCCAGTACACGATACGCCGCCGATGATGACTCAGAGTGTCCCTGTCACATCACCGCTTGATGTACAGCACGCGCAACAGCAGTACATGCAGCAGCTCATGCAGCAGCGGTACGATACAACCCGCCAGAGCTATATACCACCGGGGTTTCAGCAGCAGCAGCAGCAGACATTTGTTGCGCAACCTATGGCTGAAGGGCACCCCCTCATGATTTCGTACAATTCGAATTTTCACTATAAACAACCGGCTCGAATCCTAAATCAACCTGAAGGAACAGACTGGGGTTTCCTCGGAGTAGGTTAATGTGACCCCGAGCTTGACCCCGGAATTGCAAATGGACTCTCAACATATTACGTTTTTGATATATTGCGACATGGATACCCCAGGCATCCGCCTTCCCGATGCCTTTGCGCCTGTATTGATCAGCAATTTCAACTTTCCTGCCGTGTACGTCCTGTGATGTTGGCCCCGACGCTATCATGGATTTTTTTTCGATTCCAGATGTTTTCGAGATGTCGAGTAATTGTCTTACGCGTGCACTCGGACTGTCCTTGATCTACACTTGATTTTAGCCTTTGCGACTCTATCTTACATTTGATTATCCGATTTAAAAGGCTGGAGAGGCGTTCTGTCCTTATTGATACCATAGTGCCGCAAATTAAGTTTTGCGTTAACCCTGTCCCTTCTCTATTTTCTTCATGAGTTCAAGTCCACTGTCCACTCTAATACCTGCTACCCTACTACATACCTGCCTAGTATAGTTACCGGGTTCAATGTGGCTACTCGAGCCAATCCAATGAACGAATTGAAGCCGGGTTTTGCTTTATTTGACACGGTCGACGAGAAGCAGCAAGAGCAAATAAGATATTAGATAGTTGATCGCGTGAAAACGCTACTTTGTAGTTGGCAAGCCAAACTCCACAACGCCACTTCTTGGTCTCTCGCTATTTTTACTTTCTTTTTGCTTTTGAATCCTTCCTGATGCCTTGTCTTGTTAGCCACAACTTTATTTGATTTGATTGCGTCTCCGTATGGCGTTGTTGTAAATGTTATCCCGACCCGCTCCAGGGGCTTATTAGCTTATTACTAAGTGATTCGACAACTCTGGGTCAAGTGGAGAGATCCCTAGCTCGCGATGTCAAAAAAGGTCCCAAGTCGCGAAGGATTTCCAGTTTTCTCCTCAGGCTCCTCCCCAATCCATGGATGGGCAACGTCAGCCAAGGATCGACATATCGGGAACGGTTTGTGGCTCCCACTTAGTGTCATGTAAGTAGACAGACTAATTCTTCTTTTGCAGTACAGAGGCATTTTTTCAGAACAGAGAAATTTGACTCATATCGATGTTGGACTGTGACAGAAGGCCGAGTCTTTTCTCTGCTTGATACTTTTATCTGCTGCGAATTCCATTCCATAGGTACCTTAATGGATGGTGCGGAGACCAATCAGAATCAAGCCTTTGATATCCAGCAGTTCGTTTCGTCCTCCAGCCACTGGCAGCTAATACCTCAGGCTCTTCAGCTTCCTACCTACGGACTTATCTAAGGTAGGTTAGGTCCCAACCCGCCACCGCTGTGGCTTGCACGATCGACGGCACATAACATCTGCCAATGGGCGAGTATATACCTATTACCTACTTGCGAAGGCACTGTGCGGTTCGCATAGGTTACTTGAATGAATGGGTACAAAAAAGGAAAAGGATATACTGCTGTTGATCGTCCTCTCCTGATTGACATTTCCGGAGAAAGCATCCGGGACATGACCTTTTCTGATTTGTGAGGGAAGGAGAAGGGGTCGAATAACATTCCTTTTTCTCCAGGGGAGAGGGGAACCTGAGAATGAGGAAGAACTAAAAGAGGTACCATTTCCGACGGACACTAGTAGATTCAGGGTTAGTTTAGTCCAAAATGCTGTCTACCTAGGTACTCCGTAGTTATCATAACAATACCCATGGACTACAGTAGCCAGTGCAGGCTGTGCAGTAGTTTAGATATCGGGTAGAATTACCATTTGGTTAGAGGGGTAAAGGGTGATGGCTTATCCACTGTTGTGCTTGCTTTCTTGACCCTTTGTGGCGGAAATAATGGTGTCTCACGCCACAGTTACTTTCTTTTTTTGCGTACGGATACAGCCCGGGTATCAGTTTCTGACTCGAAAAATACGAGATCACTATCATAGGTAGGTACCTACCTTTTTGTCTAACTCCTGTCAGGTGTTTCACTTTCCACTAGGATCTAGTCTGGAGCCAAGAGATCCTTCGAAACCTCAACAATGAACAATAGTCAAACAGACAGGTCATCGAGTGTGCGGAAGACAGGACACGTTGGCGTATCCGACTCTCCCTACTCAAGATCCCAAAATCGGACTTTGTGCGACGTGAAGGTCTAGATTCCATACGGAGATAACTAGCCGTCTCCAGTATGGATGGGGATTAGGGTGATCAATGTATCTCAGACATGTAGCGCACGGCATCGTCCAGCATGTTTGACAGACTCACTCTGAGCACAAAGTATTGGGCTCAGCTATCTCTGTCAGCAAGGGTCATGCTGTCATGAGGTACCAGGAGATTGGAAGTCGAGTCTCATTCGCTCCCGACTCATTGTCGACACGAGAAAGGATGCTACTAGCACAGGGAGCTGACAGCTAGCTCCATCTGTGATTGCCTTGGGGCGGAACAGAAATCGCGGGGTTGTCAGCTATCTAACCAGCTTCGTTTTTGTTGACGGTAACTGTAAGCTGTCAGGTTGTGATATCTTACTGTGACTGCCTTGCGCCAAGAGTCAAAAACTGGAAATCATTCCTGTGCTTGAACCTTGCTTATTATGACAAGTTGAATAAACTCACTAGGTGCATGTCACTAAGAAGGCGCATATGCAGTGTTTCCCTCTACGATCACGTGTGTCATCTGTAGGCTGTTCAATCTCGATCGAGAGTCCCATACGCAGGTAGAATCTCCTTCATTCTCACGCCATTTTGTAAGAGTTATCATCCTGGCGTGACTTGAATTGCTCTAATATTAGTAGTCCTGCGAATATAAGTAGAATGTACTCCGTACTCTGAGTGCATTATTTCACTATGTGAAGCTGCAACAGATCTCAGTGATATGTACCACTGGTTATCGTCCGCAATACCTGGCGACCCGGCCATCTGGCCTGGAAAACCTTAGGTAAGCTTGTTCGTATCAAAATGAGGCTAGACAGTTTCGAGCATATTGATTAGGTAATTTTTGTTGGACAATAACATTCCGGTAAGTACGGATTACACCCGACTGTTTTGGATCATTTCCCCCTGACCTCTCCAAGCCAATTCTCATGCTGTGGCAGCGTATCCAATCGGTATAATTGAGGTCGAGATACAATTGAGTACTCGACTGGCGAGTATCAATCTGATCAGACGGGTCAGTCTTGTTTCAGCCGGAGCAAAATTAAGGAGCGCTTTATTAAGGTACGGGACGACAGGGGCCACTTTGACTTGACAATCCAACAAAGACAATTGGGTTGTCGGAGCCTTGAACGGATTCGGTGAGATTAACGAGGAGGCAACCTTGATACTGAATGTACTTCGTACCGCATGGCTGATCGCTCCCTAGTCCAAGCTACTGAACGTTATGCTAATCCACCTGTCTATCTAGTGTGTGCCATGTTTACACTGCCTACTTCGCACTTTCTCACTGGCTTAATCTCAACCCCTCATGCAGGGACTCGGACAATTCGGGCGCATGGGAATATCCGCCAAGACGAAATCATCAACCAAGGACACGAGAATGGACAGGCAACGCGCTGATACTGATAGACAGGCAATTTTGCAAGGCGAAGTAAAGTTTGTCTTGCTGGAGGCGTCGCGGATTTTGGCTTTTTGGGAATCGAACTCCTCGAATCAACAATGAGTGCAGAATCACTTGTTGCTATTTATCTTTGACCTCTGATGATCCAGCAAAGCACACCTAAGGAACGTGAAGCAATTATTACCGGTTGGCCCCATCTCTCTGAACTCTGATCTGGATAGAGTGCTAGAGCTTGGGCCATGCACTGGCCAGGACTGAATTGTAAGTTCGGTGATCTCTAAGTTCTAACTCTGTGAGCCCACATATCACTTGGTTCAGAACAGCTTGGCTCTAAGCTTTGTATGGGGACGGGTCCTACCACTTAAACTCCCAGCCGGCTCCATGGTTTTGCCTGTCGTGACCCACAATGTTATTTGACGGCTGACTCGTGTTACGTGCGTTTTTGGATTACAGCGTGTACGGGACTGTTTTATTGAGTGTTACCAGGTATACAAATTACGTACCATACACTCCATACATCGTACAATGGCCAACATCCATACTCCTACCTACACTTCGACTGTCAAACTCAAAAGTGCTGATTCTATATACAGATCCAAGAGATCAGATACTCCACCGGGGTGAATACCTCTCGTATAGGGTCGATGAGTCTTCTCCGAATATCTCCGCCAAAAGTTGAGCTAACTCAGGTCCAGGGAGGCCAAAAAACGCAGTACGAGACTTATGTCTTGCCACCTTCCAGGTATACTGATTCCTCCGTGTATCGCCGAGTACTCGCTCTAGAGATGGACCAGTCAAATACTTCCGAAATGTCGCAGCGAAGTCCGGAAACTTGGCCTTTCACGGTGGCAACTGAGATTGAGTTGGCTTTGTCGCTCTGGTCCTGCAGACGGTTATGCACGAGCAATCTGTCCCTTTTGTTTCAGAAGAGAACGATTTTCTGGAATACACCATACGTGGAACCAGCCGGCAGACGAGGCAGGAGCATCTGGCATCTTCAAGGGTGTCAGGTCTTAATGCTCTGCGATGGGATCCAGTGGTCTCACTGGAGACTACAGGTTCCCCATGGGCCGGTTGAAAATGCCTATTTTGCTTTTGCGGGTGCAGATGGGGCGTGCATGGGCTGGGCTCAGTGGGCTCGTTATCGTCGTCGGCATACTCTCGGCGATTACAAGGTGATTTCCTGGTTACTCCCATGATTTATTTGCAATGCTCTCAGCAGTCTCAGGCTCTATCCAGGGGCTCATCATTCCACCCTATAGGATCAAAGCCTTTTGACCTTCCCTCGACACTAAGGTGAAGAATGCGAAGTGAATTCTCCAGCACGGTACAGCGGTTGGAGACTTTCCTATCCACATTTTAATCTTGATATAAGGTTCAGAAGGGAGGCAAATGTGGACTATGCACTCTGCAGTCTGCATTGTGCACAGTGCACAGTGTGGATTGGCATTGGCGGTTCCACGAAGCAAACGCCTATATACTCCGTACTGTGTAAGTGGATGCTGAGCCTGTGGCTCGTGCCGGATCCAATCTCTAGCAGACTACATGGCCATGTGGACGAGGGTGCTCCTCTGCATTTTCGTTGATTAACTTCAGTTGATTGAACGTGAAGCAGAATCAAGTGCCTGGTGATCGCAAAGTAAGCAATTAAGCTTACTCAATCGGACCCCTTAAGCTTCTTTGTATGACCGTGAGACTAAGGTAATCCGGGGAGATTGCTGCCTATTTTCGTACCAGCTGATCCGAGTCACCTTGCGCACCTCCCATCCATGGTATCAACATCATTGTACGACCAGCAACAAGGCAAGAGGTTACACAATACAATTGACCTGAACTGACACAAGTCAAGTATTGTGATTGCCACACGGAGCCGTCTAGCCGTCTAGCCGTCTGCTCCACTTGGCCTCTTGTCCTGTGCCACGGGCCGTTTAAACTTTGGTAGTCAAATGAGCTCCTGGATAGGATACTGACAGGGTCTCCTTACTGTTAAAAACATTGAGTATTGATTGTTACTGATCGGCTTTTGTGGATGTAACTTTCCATTGGAAGAGCCATCGCCATCGCTCTAAGGTTAGTAGAGTAGAACACCTAGAAATAGTGTGGCACAACCGCCGGCCAATCAGAGCACAGCAGTGTCATATCACCCAATGCCTAAGGTAGGTAAGGTTAAAGTAAGGTCAGGTCCACGGTACCTAAAAGGTAGGTACTTAGGCTTCCCGCCTCAGGCTCCTTCCACAATCCACCAGGAGCACAAAGATTAAACAGCCAGAACAAGCAAACTTTCCATAATCCTCCGTAGTACAGTCTAGTCTAGTCTTCTTCCAATTCTTCAAGGAGATGAGAATCATGAGATTTACTGCAGATTGCAGATTGCAAATTGCACCTCTCAAATCCCGTGAATCCGTCGTCGTCTAGATGCACCGATAACGGTACCTAGGCTCAAAAAAAGTGGCCTGGCCACCCGACACTATGCTTCTTAGGCTTCTTAGCCACCCCAATCCCAATCTTACCTAAGAAAGTCGCTCCTCCGTAGACGGTTAACCTAGGTAGTCACTTCGTGAATCATGATTCAAGAGACTCAGGACAAGCCCCGGCGTTCATGGCCTCAGGATCTTTGACGAATCACAGACAGCTAAATCAGCAACCAGCAGATAGTAATCTCCCCGACCTCAAGGGGGCCAAGGGGCCACTCGAAGGGTCTTCCCTGGCTAACCTCATTCGAGTAAAATTTAACGAGAGATCCGCGTGGGATTGGCGCTGAGTGGTTGTCGGCAGCCCGGGTAATCTGAGGGTCGCTGATGGGGGTGGGCCGCGACTGGGACCCGTTATATTAGAGCTCGTATTTGGGTTTTAGTTGACTTGGTTTAACTTCTGGGTCTCTGCTTTTGTGACTTTGTTTTGTTTCTTAGTTTTGAGGATTGAGGAGTTGAGGGAGACTTGAGTGAGGCCGAGGAGATACTGATACTGATACGGGGATCATGACCTCGTGTTTGATCATTTGATGCGTATGGTGTACAGTGTATGGATGCTGTATACTATACTGTATTGTTTAAGTGGGATTATCGAATACAGCATAAGGTACTCTGGGATACTGGGATTATGAAACGGCGTGGGGGTGCTGCAGATTGCAGTCGATAAGTACATGGGTGGTACTGTACTTTGCGAGGTTGATTGTCTACTGAGTATGGCACAGTACACGTCCACAGCCCCGTTGATATGCAAGATCCTTGCTCTGTAAAGACCCTTCCCTCTTGAGATGTGCCAATTCTATATGCATCCAATGTCACATTATACTTACAATATCTACCCCCCCGGTCTCCCCGTAGTCTACCAGCTAATCTTCCCCCGTTCGCGATCAAACCCGCCTCGAAGCTGCAGCCCCGGCTTGACCACCTTCCCCTGCAGGACCGTATACTTGACGATATTCTCGCAGTCCTCCGGCCGCACCCGCGCCAGCCAGATGCCCTGCGCCGCGCCCTCATCCGCCTCCGCTGTGGTTTTCCCTTGCGCGACCTGCCCTGATTGCTCCTTCCGATACCACTCAAAGTCTCGGCGCCGGTAGAGAATCACATTCGCCGCGTACTTGTGGCCCCCGACATGACTAATAAAGTAGATGCCCACGCCGCCGGGCCGTTCATCGTTCAGGTCGCGGTACAGCCCCAGGGGCCGCAGATGGCGCTCGAACTCGCGCCGCAGTAACGGGGCGGACTGCCCGCAGCGCGCGTCCCGGGTGCGCTGCGAGCAGAGAAGGATCACGGCCGCATGGCCGCAGGGCCGCGACCGGAGCGGAGTCAGCGAGCTGATCTCCACGGGAGCGGGCTGCTCCTCGCCGTCTGTCCTCGTCAGCGGTTCTGGGATGCTTCCCAGCGGTGTGGTGGTCGTCGGCGCGCGGCTGACAAAGTACTTGATCAGGTCGGGCGCAAGAGCCGGAGTCACATGCTCCACCACCGTAAAGCCGGGCAGGATCAGTACGTTGGTGGGCTGCTCTCCGGGCTCGTGGTGGTGATACTCGTCCGGTACGGGCATGTTGGACGCAGACAGCTTCAGATTCTACCATAAATTAGAGGCACATCCGTGAATGAATGCAAGCATGCATGCGTTGCGGTGATTGGCAACCACATACCCCATTGCTCGGCTGAAAGCCCCCCTTCTCAATCGCCTCCATCAAGCTGCCCTTCTCGTCCGCCACATCCCTCACCCAGTCCGTCTTCCCGGTCGCGACGAGCAAGTGCGTCGCCCACCCATGGACGTGCCCGTAGAGCTCATCTGCATAGTCCACGTCGAACCTGGCCGGGTACTTCACCGTACACGACGCACAATCGTGGAGGCATTCCTCTCCATCAACAGCCGGGTCGACCTTGGGGAATAACACATCGTGCGACGGCGCCTTGCAGAATTCATCGAAATCCCCGCTCTCCTTGGGGGAGCCGGATGGCGTCGAGCCAAATAGCGAGGCGCCTCGGCGGAGAAAAGCCTGCATGCCTGGTTTTGGATGAAGCTGTAGGTTACATGCGACAATCCGGTTGTTTCGGATGATTCGATTTGATTTTGATCCAGATCTTATCAAGATTACGTTGCTTTGTGCCAAGCACGGAAAATGGGCCAGTAGGTGGAAAATACGTACAGTGTCTCATTCTCAGGTACGACTGTCTCTCCGATCGGCTTACGTCATGGCTATCGCACAACATTCATCATCCGCCGTATGAGAGGCAGACGACAACATTGGCTATCTGCTGTCTCTAAGGAATGAAGATCATGAATTAAGCGTATTATTTTCTTGTAACCAAAGAGTAAAAGAAAAAGCTCACGATCTACTATTTGTATGACCCAAGTTGTAAGCATAAGGCAGATCCGACGGCCCGCGGGGATCTACCAAACGAATGACACTGCCCGATGAACTGCCCGAGATATTCGACCGCACGCGTCCGAGCGATCGCATCGACGGCGTGCGAGGCGGGGCCAATGTGCGATACGGGTCGTGATGACGTGATGCGACCGGCGATCCACGACTCTGCGCCGTAGGAGCAGTATGCACAGAACGGCTCTCCCAGGTCGACGAGGCGACCGAAGGCTGCAAGCTATTGCTGCGGCGAAGAGACAGCGCGTCGCTGTCGTCCAGAAACTCCATGGTATCCGTCTCGCCTTCTTCATCGGAGGGCCCAATCAGGGATTCGCTGTCACCGCGAGAACTTCCTCCTCTGATTTCATCCAGTATCCGAGTATCTAGGTATGTCATGCCTCGCAAGACGTCCGCAAAGACGTGCATCAGCTCCCTGAATTCATCCTCGTGGAGCTCGCGTGATGAAAACCGGGCCCGTTCGTAGTGAGCCAGAAATTCCGTACCAATCTCTGGGGGATTGATCAGGTGCAATGCCGTAAGATGCTGGATATACTCCCGCAATCCCATCAACGCAGGTCTCCGTAGTACTTCCACAACTCGCGTATCCGGAACCAACTGTCCACGATCGGAGAGGGAGGTGTCAAACCCATGGTGGGCAGCAGCCGATAGAAATGGATCCGGAGGCGCAAGGGAAACCGCCTTGGCTTCGATCAGATGCGGTAGTTCCTGCACAACAGCGCGGTACGGCAGGTCCGGTAGATCAGGAGACGAAGGAGACGACCATCCTGGATGTTCGACCTTACCCCAGGGCGGCTGGTCGCGATCCACCAGGAGCATCTGATAGTCGGCGAATTTGTCCCCGTCTGCCGCTATATCTCTCGGTCGCGCCTGGTAAGCGATGATGGCGCTGCGAGCGAGTCCCTCCACTACTAGACGGCGGACGCTCTTTCCGACATCTTCCTTCTCGACGGGAATCCACGCTTTGGGGATGGCGGACAGGACGGTACGATTCGTGTAGATCCGTGTCGCATATATGAGCGCTGCGAGGACGATTGTCACCACATACGCACCGGTGATGAAGAAGATGTTGGTGAGCCGGTGCGTTTTATAGCATTGGTAGATCGCGTCGGCGGGCGTGAGGATTATTAGGCAGATTAGGAGCACGGAAAAGAAAGTGAAGGAAACATAGTTGAGGATGCGGTACAATTTCAGGATCATAGTCATCGGCGCAGAGTACTGCGCAGCGCAGCTCTCGCCCTCATTGAAATCTCAAAGTTCGAGGACATGGACGACGGAAGATGGAAGATGAAAGATAACATCCACGTGTGATCCCAATTGTAGCACCTGCCTGTCACGTGATATGGGGTAGGTCGTTGCACAAAAACAAAATGATCCGGTGGCCTGATACTCCGTACTAGCTACTGTCTTTCAGCTGGAGAGAGCATACCTGTAATGTGATATCTATCTATGCTGATTTACCAAATTCTTAACCGGAGGCTTTGTAAAGACGTTCTACGTGAGTGCGAACAAGGAAACGACAAGAATAACGAAGATGACAAGTCAATCGATGAGACCGCCTAATCCGACACGGCAACCTCGTCCTCCCACTTAGGATCGATGTCAGATCGAAGCTCGAAGGATTCTCCACGAGCACGGCGGATCACTCTCTCGATGCCATCCAGACCCTTCTTGAGGACATCCATCTTGGGTCCATAACTCAAGCGAATGAAATGGTGGCAAGGGCTGTCGAACAGATCTCTTCTCTTTGCCGGGTTCAGATCGAAGAAGATACCAGGGACCACAATGACCTTCTCGGTCAAAAGGGCATTGAAGAAGTTCAGTCCGTCGGAGATATTCGCCTTCTCGGGAAGAGGTGGATCGATGGACGTCAGATCGAGCCAAATATAGAAGGTGGCCTGGGGCACATCCTTGACGCGGAAACCGATCTCGTGCAGTCGCTTCAGGACATAGTCACGCTTCTCCCTGAAGTGCCGCTGCAGCGCCTTCATTTCTGTGCGCACGAGGGAAGGCTCGAGCATAGGGATGGCAGCCTCCTGGAATGGCACATTCGCACCACCGTCCAGATAGGAGCCGGCGGAACCCAATGCATCAATAAACTCCTTGGGTCCAACGATCCAGGCGATACGCCAGCCGGGGAGACGGAAACGCTTGGTGAGACCGTCGATCAGAAGAACATCTGTCAGAATTAGCTCGCAGCTCAAGGAAGGGCAGGGGTTGGCGTACCATCTTGATTGACATCGACTACGTTGGCGGCACCGCTGATCGTCGAACCATCGCAGTCAGTGGTGTAGTTGTAGCCACCGTAGAATTCATCCAGAATGAGCGTTGCGCGGTCTCTGCAAATGTCCTGGATCTGGGCAAGCTCATCATTCGAAACAAAGTGCCCGGTAGGGTTACGGGGGTTCGATGTCAAGAGGACAGAAGTTCCGCGAGCAATCTCCTCCGCAATCTTGTTGGGGTGGATATGGTAGTGGTCTTCTTGGGCGAGAGGCATGGGAATAGGTGCGATCTATGTAGAGAATTGTCGTGAGTGACCAACCCAAGAGTGCCAACAATGCGATAAATATGATTACTCACATTCTTAAATAGCGACAACATCTCCGAGTACGCAGAGTAATCGGGAATAGGGAAGGACAGGTAGGAATTGCCCAGAATGGCCGCAATTCGAATCAGTCCCGCTCGGCCACCAGGGACAATGCAGACATTCTCCCAAGTGTACTGGCTTTCCTTTCCTTGACGGTAATGCTCATTGTATAGTCTGGCAACTGCCGCGCGCAGAGGTTTGATACCAGCGGTAGGACCGTATTCGCGGGCAGCGGATGTGATGGGAATACTGGTCGGCCGGGGAAAGCTTCCCTCGATCTCATCGTCGGCTTCGGGGGCACCCTGGCCCAGGTTCGCCCAGTCCGAAGGATCCTCTGCGAATCCGTGTTCTACCGCACGTTCTGTACACCAGACGACACCCGTCGAGGCACGAGAAGCATCGAGACCGGCATGGGGACGGTGACCCTCGTGGGCGGCTCTGAACTGACGATGAGTTTCCGAGCGAAGTTCTGTAGAGGTCCAGCTTGTCAGCTCTGTTGTTTGCGGGATGCTCGCGTGCACTCATAAAGTCCGTAATGCCTCCGGCTTCCAGGCAGCCGCAGGTATATAACACGCACCATTCTCGGACAATTCCTTTCCAAGGGAGAACCTCCGGTTGGAGGGACGCAGGATGCTCAAGCGACGTCCGGAGAACGACATTTTCGTAGACTGTCGCAGTAGTCCTGTACAGATGTGGCAGGATGTATAGTATGCGAGGAGTGTAGATCCTTCTTGGCGACGCTGTAATTATTTCGCAGAGGAAACAAGCGACGACGATTGTGTATTGTTGGTAGCAATCCTTCTATTCCTTCGTAAAGCAGAGGATCAATTATATTATAGGATTGCAAGAAGATACGTAGGCAAAAAGTGAAAAAATTAGGATAAGAAAACCCCGCTCTACTCCAAGTGTCCCTCTCCTGCTAGATCGGAGACTGCCAGCTGAACCATATTACGGAGTTATTATTGAGTTCCAACACCGTCCAGAGTTTAGATAGGGTTCAGTTCCTGGAGGGCCACGACATCCACCATATTTCCTTTTGGAAAGGCGACCACAGGCACCACTATATCCATCACTATTTAGGCCTCCCTGTACAAAAGCAAATTCATCATCTGCTCATTCACTCGCCGGTCTCCCTTTCCGCATACGTAAGAGGCATCAATCATTATTCACTCAGACTGGGACAGAGATGAGGATTCAACTCACTCAAGGAATTCAAGAAGAATCTACTTCGCTTCCTTACAGGCATTGATTGTCCATTCCGAAGTGAACACATGCCACCATCAACAAGACCTAGTCTAAATACAAAAAATGCCTCATACAGCGACAGACCGCCCTTCCTTCAAGGGCTGATCAGGCAGTCCAGCCCGATCTTCAATCCCGATGGACGGCGGATAAGCGTTGGGCGCCACACGAAGAGTTCGGATTGTACCCGACCTTACGGATATCGCGGCCCCACGCAATTACTATTAGGTCTAAATGGGGGGATGGATCCTGCGTGCTGCGTCGGCGGATATCTACTCCGTAGACTAGTGATAATTGATAGCTCTGGCACCCTTACAGCGAGAACGCGTAGTCAAATGCACTCAACTTCACACGATTCTGCATGATCGTGGTGGTTGAACGAACATACGGAGTCTTGTTCGATGATGGACGGACTACGGAGGTGGGACTGCCGCCGTGTACGGTAGTACGTAAATACCAAGCTTCCTGTTCTCAGGCTAAAACGATAGTGACCTGGCTCCATACGATCCACAATCACTCTTCATCTGATTGAATGGTTCAGGGGTGGAATCTGCTCAGTGATGATGTTGAAGCTCGAGTGCAAAATAGTAAATAATGATCAAAAGGCTGTGATGGATACATATCTAGTATTACTACCTAGAATCCTCGTTAAGAATCTGCTACATCCTAGAGCGGACTTGGTGGTATCGGTATTTACGAGACTTTTAATTAGACTTCCTTACTCCAGAAAAAAGGACGGAAAAACAGACCAGAATTCAAATCGCGTCGCTTCTGCTCAGTGGAAAGTTTGAGTCAAATAAAAGGACAAAGAACCAGCCCTAAAACGAAAACCACTGTACATCTTGTCTCACGATAACCTGGAAGAAACTGTCTGCTCAAAAGAGAAAACGAAGAAACGCAGCGGTATAACATACATCATGCAGTCATGGTTCATGGACGTGGCAAAAAGATAGAACAAGTCATGATCAAGATCTCCTCGACCTGGGGAGAGTATACCCGTGAATAAAATCAGGGGCAGATATGGTTGAGCATCGGGAGTAGATGGTAAATATCGCTCTTCATTGTGATCAACACAGGGACAATGCAACGGAGTTGATTCCCACTTTGCCTGCAAGTTTCAAGATTGACATCTTGACAGCCTCAAGCCAATCCAGTTGGGGGATGAGCTGGGAAATCCAGGAGACAATGGAAGGCCGAGAAATCCAGGGGTTATAATCCGTCCTCCTGCCAATGGAAGACAGGCAAACGACGATGCGAGAAAAACCAAGAAAAGCAAAACATATGCAGAGCAGTCCGTCCAATGCTCTAGCTCTATCGTGTCTAATTCTCAACCACCTGGCAGTAGAGTTGTATCTCCCCTACTTGGCCCTTCGCAAGCATATCCCGATGCTGCTCACGCCATTCCATGAAAGCTAGCTGCACAGCCTCGTCGCTGTCAATCGTAACAAAGTCTCCGTCCTCGTCGCGGTAGCGCAACCTAACCGACTTATTGCCGATGGATCGATTGGTGAACCGGGCCAGTTTGGCATCCACCCGATCAGTGAGCGATCGGAACATGATGTTACTGGCGATGACCAAGGTCACATAATTGTCATCAAAGTTGACCTTGGCTTTGAGCTGGGTCGGCATGAGAGGCTCTTCTTCCGGCTCGCGGCTCAGTGGAGACGTCGGCTGATCGGACGCGGGCGCATTGGCTCGAGATTCCGAATATTGAGGCTCGTGGAAATGGGTAGAGGATTGCTGCGTGGGGCCGTTGCGAATGGGAAGGTTCGTACTGGTAGGTGAATTGTTTTGGCTTCTGTTCACTGGCGCCTTCATACTGGCCATATGAGCAGGAATGGGTGGTACCGGAACGTTGTCCACGGTCTGCATCGTGTGGGCTCCCATATACCGACGCGATTCGGAGTTGTGATGATGAATGTCCGGGCTGCTAGCGGAACGCATTCTTTGCGCCATGCCATTCCCATTGGCCTGTCCAGCCAAAGGGGGTAGAGAAGGTCGAGTACTCCGTCCGTTGGGCGCGTTGTTGAAGAAGTTGGTACCATCTCTGGATACGCCACGAGACAGTGCAGGAGCGGTGTAGCGATTAGGCTCCTCACTCCAATTGTTCGACGGTGTACCCTGGCGCCCATACGAGTAGCCAGTGGACTGGGAACTTGATCTGGTCGATGGCGTCTCGGCGACAGGGGAGAAGTACGAGTTCATATTCCTCTCTGCGGGTGACATGCTCCCGGGCGTGAACTGTGTGTGGACGGACAGACTGGGGTCGGGTGGGAAGCGAGGTTGCCGAGAGGACGACAGCGGAGGTCCAGAGCTCCCGCTTCCTCCTGTTGCGGACCGGGTTCGAAGACTCGTGCTGGACGCATTACGGCTCATTGGGAATTCGGAGAAAAACGCTGCCTCCTTTGTTCCCTGCGCTTCAGCGTCGTACTCTTCCTGATAAGGATTCGGCATGTTCGCAATGCCCTTCATGTACATGAATTCCGTTTCGGAGGTACCGGTGTTTCGGGCGCTGCGCTGCTCCGCTTGAATCGCTCGCTGCGAGTCAATCTCCTTGTACCATTTGCGCATTACGTCCTCATTCGAAAAGCGAATGATGAAATTGTCCACAACCCCAGGATCGCCCTTCCAAAATATCTGAATCCGATAGGATCCTGCGGGGAGCGGTCACCTGTTAGAACTATGGTGGGTAAATTTCCAAGGGTAGTGAGAATCCTCATACCTGGCTTTTGAAGGCAAACGATATCCGTCACATTGGCCATGTAGATGCGACCTTTCAGCTGAAGACGTGGTTTGCCCTTGATAGTTGCGGCCGGCTTATCCTTGCTCACCATCAACTTCGTTTTCTGTTTGTTTGGATTGATATCCTTGCAGCAGAGTAATATCCGTTCGAAGAGATAGATGTGATACTGGATCGGTAGCAAAGGGAAAGACCCGGTTCGATTAGCAAAATGATCGCTCGCTTGTCAAATAACATGTTTCGCAAAAAAGGTACACACCTCTCTTTCAGAATCCTTGCCGGTGTCACCTTTCAAGACAGTGAATGTGCCGTAGCGGAGCAATTCACCGAACGAGTCGATCTTCAGAGACTTCCAGTCGTCTACTCGCTCATCTAAATCGAGAAAGGCCGATGCCAGGTGCTCTTTGTCGATTGCATCGTTCGCAGAATCGAGAACAGACTGGATGGTGTCAATAGCTTTCGTGATATCAGCTTGGAGATCCGGGTCCTCGGTTTGTTTGCGCAGTTCCTGTAACCGGCGGTTAATGACGATGCGCAACATCAGGTCGGGAAGTTAACACACCATAAGCATCAGGGGGTACTTTGTCATGCGCTGAAAAGGCTTGACAAAGAAACTGTTCAGGGTTGCAGGTTGAGCGACCATCTGCTGAAGGTCGAGTGGCCGCGGTGCTGACCGAATCTTGTCCCACTCTTTGAGACAGGCTGCATCACAGCGCATCTGATTCGAAATGAATGGCTCATACTGTCGAAAAGCCTCCTCGTGCAGAATGAAAAGCTCACCCCAATTTTGTCGATCCTCAGGCAGGGCGTAATGCTGCTCCATCCGAATAAGAAACCGTTGCGCGAAATCAAGGAGATTATTCAAGTTGAGGAAAATCTGGTGGCTAGCATCTCCAGTCAGAGCCCCTGTCTCCTCCAGCTCCTTCTTGAGAGCCTGCAGATTCTGTAGGTGGTGGACATAGTCGCGTTCTGTCTCCAGTAACTCCTTGAGAATGAACTCCCTCTTGGTGAGCTTCACCCCCGCCCCTTTCGCTGGAACCAAAGTTGTGGAATCCGAAGGCCGCTTCAACTGGCCCTGCATCTCCAGTATATCCAAAACGCGATTCACCATCTTGATCACCTTGATGAAGCCGGTCGTGCTGTCGCCATAGAGATCGGTGATCAAGAAACAGTCCTGCTGGGGAAAGGCCAGCTCCTGCAACGAAGCCTGTAGGAACTTGAAGGTGGCAGCTTTGGGACGTTTCGCTTCAGGAACCTTGGAGGTATCGATCTCGAGGGGCTCAGGGGGGTCAGAGGCGTTGTAGATGGTCAACAAGGGGTATCCATTCCGAAGGCAATTCCAAAGCGATGCGACAGGGTCGGTGTTGCCCGTCTTCTCGTCCTCTTCCTCCATCTCTCGCAAGTGGGGTTCGAAGTTCGGTACCTCAGCCAGCCGCCTTCTGAGGTTTACACAGCTCTGATAAATCGATTCACCACCGCGACGGTTGATGATATTGTCCTCGGCGACAGGACCGCCATTCGATACCACGGGCTCCATCATCTCGGCTGCCCACCACTTAAAGTCGTAGTGGCACCGAAAACCAAAGTGTAAGTCGAATCAGATCCGCGCAGCAGACCAAAGGAAGGAGATGGAAAGAGATGCAAATCGTCGGTCAAAGGGAATAATGCCGATCATGGATCACGAGCTTCAAGCCGGTGGACTGATGGGGGACGAATGTGTATGGATGCGAGCGAGTAGATAGTTTAAGGTAGGTAGGTAGTAGTTGTTAGGAAAAGGGAGCGGAGATAGTGCCTCTCTAGGTTGACTATCCCTTTGGTCGAGCCAAACGACGAAGCTTTCCCGCGCCCTAACTAACTCTTTGGGAGAGATGTCAAAATGCGACCAAGAAAGACATATTAATACACTCGCCTCCTTACCAAAGCACAGAATTGCAGGATGCTTCCTTATCTTCCTTGATTTATTTTGGTAAATTCCCCGACCCTTGCTGCGAACAGCTCCAGGTATCAATATTATCGGGAATTCTCAGGAGGGATCTGCTTCTGTACTGAGAAATTTAAAAAAAAAAGGGTGGGTGTGGGGTTTGCCGCTGCGGGCGTTCTCAAGAAGCCCAAGACTAAGGAGGCGTTCCGACGGCAAAAGGGAGGGAGAGGGGGAATATGGATATCTGAGGTTGTAACACTGCACCAGAAATCAGGACGAAAATATTCTAGAAAGGAAGATAATAAGAGAGCAGACTCTTTAAAGTGAGAACAGGTAGGAGGGGCGGGAGAAGGAGAAGAAGAAAGATGAGTAACAGAGCGCCAGAGATAGACCTCGCGAGAACCCAGGCCAATAGGTTGCTTGGTTACTGAATCTGGGTAGCGCGTGTTGGTTCTATATATGTCTAGTCATAATAGAAGTGTTGTAGTATACCTAAGTACTTAAAAGCACACTGTGGAGAGGTGGGGAGAAGCAGACTGTGAATATATAGTGTTCACTACAGAGTCTTGAGAATTTTCTTCATAGTTAGTGATAATAAAGTGACCAAAGAAGGGAAGAGAAAGGACCCTAAAGGAAGAAAAGGTCATCTAAAGCTTATAATCAGGGACAAGAAAGAAGCATAATGATTCTTCTATATCCCCTGTATGATCCTGACGATATAGTGCAGACATACGCAGTAGTAGAATGTATGAACTGCATAGGAGGTAGGGATCATAAACTTTCAGGTGGAATCTCTTCCAACCATTTAATACTGCATATAACTTTGAACATCTGATCAGCTTATATTATTAGCACTGTCCTTCTGCTCTCTTTTGTCACCTCCTTGGCAGTCGAGGTGACACTACTTCATGTTGTCCTGAAGTGCTACGTGCTATTCCGTACCTACTGTCTAGCTTATCTACTCCGTATCTACCCAAACTTTCGAGCGACAGGTGATTCAGGGCATCAAAATCCAAAACACATAAATAACAATGGAGCCTTTGATCTAATCTAATAGACTCTGATATCGATTGCTCGATTGGACGGCGGACGTGGGAAGTGGATACCTCGATCATTCAGTGTTTCGGCTCTCAACTCTATCCACTTTATGGAGGAGAGAGATGAGACGGAGACGGACTGGGCAACTGATGATACATACGCGACTTTCAAGTAAATTCACAGTATTTGGTTGGTAGTTGATGGTAATCAGCCTTGATGCATCTGATCTCTTGACCTCAAAAGTCAAGGAGGGTGGGAATCCTTGCTGCTGTATCTGTCTATCTGATACCAGAAATGCCGCACGGTACTTCCTCCCACTTAGATGCGATTGGGGGCTGGATCTTTCTGACTATCAAAGTAAGGAAGAAATTGTTCCCTTCGATGAACGGTCTTCGATTAGTTAGCGATTCATACTGTTCGGTCACGACTCTCTATACGGTGTAGCATTGTCCATACTCCATGAATTTGCCGTATTGTCCCCTTACTTACGGACAGCAACTTCCTTGGCCTCCGACATGGTGCCTTTTTCGCTGTAGGACGAACGGTCTAACTTTTATCAGAAAATCAAATGAAAAAGGAGGTAGAAGGTCAATGACTATCTCTTAGATAGAATTCCAAGAAACTAGATTAAAGATTGCAATCTTAAAATTTTTCAACATTACAAATCGTGGGATAGGATATCCGTCTATGCATGTATTCTGACATGATATACCGCTCTCAGCTTGACATAATCGACACAAACAACTTCCCCTCTGGCCAAGCCGTCTGGCGGCCATGCACGAATCTGTAAAGGTCCGATCCATTGGAGATAATTCTATTGATCTTCAAATCCAGGTTTGATTGGCATGATTCACCGTTCTGATGAATTATCGCCTCCTCTGACTGTACGATCAACGGAAACGTCCTCGCTTTGTTGTACCTGTTGACTGACAGTGGCCGACTCGGTTACATGCTAGATAATCCAAGTCCACCAAACTCATACAGAACAACGAAGATTCACTATAGAGACGATAATCTGACCACACGACTATATCGTCTGACGAAACATTTCTAATGGAGCAAGAGCCCGCTGCGGCGGAAGCTGCGATCCCTCGTCTGATGCGGCTCCGGGACCCCAGTTGCTCCTCCGACTTCACCGCCCCATCATTGTCTCCGGCAGGCTTCAAGCTTGATGAGGGTTATGCTGACGAGACGAAAAGCCAGTCGGACAATGATTGCTTGAAGCCGTTATCAGGCGATGCAATGTCCCTTCCGGATTGGCTCCTTGCGCTCCGAGAAGCGGACAAAGCTGGTGAGTTAGGCGTGCGGCCAGAACTGGGCACTTGCCCGCTGAAAGCTCTTGCTATGACCATGGAGACTGATAGGCATCTTCTTCACTGTGCAGAATTCGCTTATAACTTGCTCCGGACCCTACGAACCTCTACCATTGCCTCTGTTGTCGATCGGCTCGCCCCTCTGTTGCACATGGACCCTGTCCTCAAGCTACCGCCCGAAATCACATCCGAGATCTTCTCCTATCTTGACCCCGAGACCCTTTTGACGGCCTCATTAGCATCCCGTGCTTGGCGGAACCGTATCTGTGACACTCGACTATGGAGAGACCTATACATCAGCGAAGGCTGGCGCGTCGACATCGACGCGATCCGCACATTCGAACAGAAGCACTCTGCGCTGTCGTCGCCGCAGAGTCGCAAGTCCCGGTCGAGACATGAGGATCCGGATGCTGGAGAGCCGAAGAATAAGAAAAGAGTCCCTCAGGGTTGGCTAGACTCGCGTGCTACAGAAACAGTATCGGATGACGCGCCGGCACGCGACCTCGGAGCACTCGTGGAAGCGGATAATGAGGGAGACTACCAGATGAGTGATGCTGTGACCGACCGTGCCGTGTCGGCAGCCACCATATCTTCACCGCTGTCTCCCAGTAACAGACGTGATTCCCGAGCTGTCGATTTACCCAAATCGAATGGTCAGCCGCTGTCCACTTCCCAAAAGTCCCAAATCATGATTCGAATGCCTAATGGCGCCATGCGGATCAACTGGCCACACCTCTACAAACTACGAAGACGCTTGGAAGAAAACTGGGCGAAAGGCCGATTCACCAACTTCCAACTTCCGCATCCGGCCCACCCAGAAGAGGCTCATCTGGAGTGTGTGTATGCAATTCAGTTTACAGGGAGGTGGCTCGTCAGCGGTAGTCGAGATAGAACTGTTCGCGTTTGGGATTTGGAGACCAAAAGACTTTGGCATCGTCCCCTTGTCGGTCACACAAAGTCGGTGCTATGCCTACAGTTTGACCCGCGACCGTCGGAAGATGTCATAATATCGGGGAGTAGCGACAAAAACGTTATCATATGGCGATTCTCTACCGGTGAGAAAATCCATGAAATCACATCCGCTCACGGTGACTCCGTCTTGAACCTCAGATTCGACGAGCGCTATCTTGTTACGTGCTCTAAAGATAAACTCATCAAGATCTGGAATCGACGAGAACTTACACCACTAGACAAAGATTATCCCCGCGTTCGTCAAGGACCCGGCGTTACGTATCCGTCTTATATTATTGACACCAGCGCAATTCCATCTCCCGTTTTGGAAGCAGAGCTTGCCAAAAACCATATCAGAAGCTTGAGGCCTTATTCTCTTTTGATGACTTTGGACGGACACGGCGCGGCCGTTAACGCGATACAGATGAACGACGATGAGATAGTTTCTGCGTCTGGAGACCGTCTCATTAAGATTTGGGACATCCACAGCGGTGCATGCAAGAAGATTCTCCCGGGGCATGAGAAAGGCATTGCGTGCGTGCAATTCGACAACCGACGTATTATCAGTGGAAGCAATGACGATACTGTCCGGATTTTCGATCATGCCTCTGGCGCAGAGGTCGCTTGTTTACATGGACATTCCAATCTGGTAAGAACGGTCCAAGCCGGCTTCGGTGATCCACCGGGCGCCGAGGAAGCCATGAGACTTGAAGCTTTGGCAATCGAGAATGAGTTCTGGGACGCTCAACGCAACGGCGAAGAAGTGGACTTGGGTCCGAGTGCCCTCAGACGCGCCGGATATCATCAAAACACTGCGGGGTCGCGGAACCCTCGGGACATCAAGGCCCTCGGTGCCAAAATACCTCCGGGCGGAGGTGGCAGTCAGTGGGGTCGGATTGTCTCGGGGTCATACGACGAATCAATCATCATCTGGAAAAAAGACAAAGAGGGCCGATGGGTCATAAGCCAGCGATTACGGCAGGCCGACGCCGTCGCCAACGCTTCACAGGCGCACGCGTCATCTTCACGGACAATGGTCCCTCCCCCGCGGGCTCCGCAGAATCAGGGCCCGCCTCTGCCCCAGGGGCAAGCTGCTGTGCCTCCCCCTGGACAAGCACCTTTCACGCAGCATCTTCCCCCCGTCAACGAAATACTTCAACAGGCTCCTATCGCTCCTCCTGCAGCTGGTCAACAAGGAGCTGCCTGGAACTCCTGGAACCCGGGCAACGCCAACACTCAACTGGGGCACGCTGCGAATCCGGCACTGGTGATCCAGCCCCAACATCACATGCAGAACGCGCAGCCCATGCCAAACCCCGTACCGCCGCACCACCACCACCATGTCCGCCTGAACCGAGCTCTGAACCCACAAGGCAGCCACCCTACGTCGAGGATCTTCAAACTCCAGTTCGATGCTCGCAAGATCATCTGCGCCAGCCAGGATCCCAGGATCGTGGGATGGGACTTTGTGGGCGATGATGAAGAACTCAATGAAGCGTGCCAATTCTTTACCGGTCTTTAATACCTTCTCAACTCTCCGTTTCTGACTCGAGAGCGGCTTTTCTCGGGCCTTTTTCGTCACATAGGTCTTTCTCTCTCCTTATTAACATGACCACTTTCCCTTTCTTTGCATCTATCGCAGTCATTCTTCTCTACGCCCCATCATCCTTTGCATGTAATCTTCTACTTACGGCCATTTCGTCTTCTTCTTTTGGACCTCTGCATCTCGGGTTCATCGCCTTTCCTTCAAAGCCCTTTCTTACTTTCCATATTCTTCCACCACAGCACACGCATGTTGTCCATTATTTTTTCAATGTCCAAGCATATTTGCATGGGAGCAGCGGAGTTGCCTGGTACATGACTTAGCCATTTGGATGTCTTTATTGGTTCTCTTTCCAATCATAATGAAAGAAATAATGATACAGTTACAAGAAGGCTTGGTGCTTGTTCGTAATGCAACACCAAACGGAGCCAAGTACAGTTTATGATTAGTAACAGGATCTTATGCGGTTGATTGCCCCCGGCTCTCTCTGTTTTGTAGTGATGTAACAATATCCACCTGAGCGTCCAGAGGAGGATTCGGCTGCGTGATTGCCCAATTCCACAGACAGAGATTCTGCGTGCTCGGTTCTGTAAAAGTCCCTTGACGGTCAGTACTAAACTCTACAGCTAATCCCATTGGCAGACGAGCATCTTGCAGTGGTGTACGTATCGTTCGAAGATTGCGAATAGATGATGTCGTCCTGTTCGCCGATGCCCGGGAGGCAACAGCAGAGAAGCGCCTTGTTCTGGAGAAACTGCAGCAACGGTTCTGGTGGCCCGTGGATTGTCTCAGTCACGCCGAGCGATCGACGAGGTTCCCCAACCCGATCGGAACTCTGTTGCTGGGGCTCATTGCCACTCAGTGAAGTACGACCATGCTGTGGTTGAGAGATGCTGGTCTGTCTATGGATGATAGGAATTCCTGAGTTTCGAGATCGAGAAGTCACGGCCGGTTTAGGGACTGCTGGCAAGACACTGGAAGAATCGAAATGATGAGTCTCTCCAGCGGGCCGCGAAGTCGGCGCTGATGCTCCGACTTGCGCTGAGCTTGTGGGCTTCACGAACCTCGTACCATATTGATTCGAACGGTTAGCCTCACTTTCCTCCTCCACAGTCTCACAATCAGCCGTAGGAAGCGCTCTCCGGTGGAAAGGATGGTTGTCTAGCCGTCTGACCAAGCTCGTACCATGGGCGCTATGCCGATACGGAAACCGTCCTAGCACTGCCGTACCATCTTCGGCCCTTGCAACCGGAATCAGCTGTCTAGTAGGCTGAGGAGGGTCAGGTGAAGAGAGTCCGAAGAGCCTGCGCAATGTTTCCACATAAGACGCCACACCTCCGCCATTCGAGGTGACAGTGCCTGTGGTTGGTGGCGTTATCTGTTGGATATGTCCCTCGCGAACAAAGGAACGGACGAAGAACTGGGTGGAGTAGGACATCGCTTCAGGACTCCCGAAAGATGGAAGACCCGGAGGTGTGGGTGATCTATATGGTGGAGGGAATTGCGGAATAGCAGGACGCACTGGCGACCCTTTACGTCCTGGCCATTTCGGAACTCGTTGAACGTCGTCTAGGTCATTGAGACTGGCCACTTTACGATAACGAGACTTATCGCGAGAGTGCTTCTTCAATGAGACGTCCCACAAAACAAGTTCAGACTTCTCGTCACACTTCGCGGTGGCTGCGACACAATTGTCTGATAACGGATGCGAGTCCCACATTGGACCTTTCATCATCTGCTTCTTTGAGAGATAGAGAGCATGAGAAGCGTGTGCTTCATGGGCTAAAGGAATGAACATGGCCATATTCGCTGCCATCCCACCGTCTAAGATTTCGTCCATGGGATTATCAGTGCTACGAGTCAACGAATAACGATCGTCGACAGAACCCGCTTTCGCAGCATTGTAGATGGAGCTTTCGTCGCTGGTCAACGGCACGGATAGTCCTGTATTCGTGTTTTGGACATTTTCCTGATATGTTTGTCGTCCACTAAGAAATGACTGGCGATCGGAGGATACGGACCGGTTCGAGGCAGGACGACATCGGAGCGACATGTTCAATGACCAGACAGGAGACATGAACGAAAGAATAATGATCGGATGCTCAGTAAGACTGCAGAAGACGATGTGTACGAAATTCGTGCGAGATCGGGGGCGTGAGATGCAATCTTGGCCAACTGACCTCCTTACCTATGGTCCTTTGCACCTTCCGCATCATCGGATGCAATGTTGGTCTTCGTCACAGGGCAGGAGCAAAAATACGGATGCATATCCACAAACGGAAAGCGATAGAGAGCAAGACGTTGATGATACATTGTCAGCTCCGTTGTCATATGTGCGGAGACAAATATAAACACAAGTGGGCACAGTTCCGAAATAGTACATAGAGGGAATTAGAGAATTAATATGCACATTGAAAGTATTGAGACATGAAAGCTGGGGTAACCGAGAGAAAAAAAAGAAAAGTCTATAGGATATCATGATCATAAAGCCGTGGCGCTGTGGCTGAGACTCGACTTGGCAGTGCTTGCTGCTTGTTCTTTCTTCAGATTCCGAATCTGAGTCTCTAGTCGTCTTCGTTCTTCTTGTTCCGCCTGCACAGACCGGTTAGCACGAAAGAACGGAAGGACAGCAAACGGAGGCCGGGACAGTGTAACTGACCTTGAGGATCTTCATGTTCTCAATGCGAGTGTCACGCATCATTTTCTTGAATTCATTCTTCAGAACCATGGTAGAAGTGGTCTCGTACGTGCCATCTCGTCCCACTGCGTTGTTGATACCCATCCAATTGATCCGCTCCTCGTTGAGCTGCGTCTCCAATTGCTCGCAGCGGTCACGTAGACCGTCAATCATGCCTTCGTACCTCTCACGCTCCTTCTCGAACTCGATGCTGGCCTTGGTCATGACCTCATAATCGTCAATAGTTTCCCGGAGCTCCCTTTCCAGCATCTGCACTCGCTGCTGCAGATCGCTGCTACCAGGCTTTCCGGCTTTGAGGGCTGCGAGCTCCTCCGCAAGCTCAAGATTCCTAGTGTTCAAGTCATCAAGTTCCTTCTGGATAGCTGGGTTGGCGGCCACCTCTGCTGCTCGTTGGGCTCTGCTACCGTAAGCACCATCGAGCTCCGCTTTGGCCATTGTCAATTCCGTCTGTACCCTGACGACTTCGCCTTCCATTTCTGTCAATTCAGCCTGCAGACGGCTCGCGCTCTGTTCTGCGTTTGTGCGACCCTCAGCTGCTTCTCTGAGCTGGGACTCCATGTCAGTGCGAAGCTTTTCCATAGCGTCTTGCAGTCGAGAAACCTCGCTGGCCATCTCGCTCAGTTCAGTCTGCAGCCGAGTCGCACTCTCTTCTGCCTTGACGCGAGAATCTAGGGCTTCCCTGATCCGTGCGTCAGCATCGTTGCGAACTTGCTGCATGGTTTCCTCCAGCTGTAGTACTTGTTGTTCGGCTCGGTCCCGGGCCTCGGCAGCTTCTTCCGCTCTGGCGTTTGCCTCCTGACGAAGCTGTTCGAGATGGGATTCCAGACGGGCGACCTCCTGCTCAGCCCGCGCACGGGCTCCATGAGCTTCCGCCTGAGCATCGCTCCCATGTTTAAGCTCCTGTATGACAGTCTGTAAGCGTGACATTTCCGCCTCCGCATGCGCTCGAGCTTCCTTTTCGGATGCCAAAGCGCTCGCGTGATCTTCGGCGACGCCCTTGTGTTGTTGAAGGTCGTTGAGTTCCTGACGTAGCGCTTTGAGTTGCTTGATTGCCTGGTCGAGTTCATCCTTTGCACTCTGACCCTCCTGCTCAGACAGCTCGAGGTCTTTCCGGATATGAGCGATCTGCTCGACCAGATCGGCTATGTGTGCGTCTCGTTCGGCGTCCGATTTGGAGTTCAATTCCCGCTGTTGCTGGATTTGAGTGGTCAAGATGCTCTTCTGTTCGAGGAGCTTCTCAATCTGACTGTGAAGGTCATCAATACCGAGATTCAGGTAATCGAAATGTGCTTGTGGGCCACTCCCTGACGACGCCGGGGGAGGAGAGAGTGCCTGTGAACGAGACAATCCAGATTGCCCCACAATGTTGTGTAGTCGAGCGTTGATTTCCATTAAGATATTCTCCGTACCGTGATCCAACTCCAAGGTGCGCGGTCTCTCAGCTGATTTCGCAGCGATTATATTCAAACCACGCTCAATGTAAGTGAGGAGTGCTTCAACTGTCGCAGTGGGATTAACCGACGTCGCATCATCCGAAGCTCGGGGAATCGCATCATAGTCGCTCTCAGCTTGCAGCCCTAAAACCATGTCGCGCAGTCTCTCACTCAAAGCTTCCAGCCTTCTCCCGGTATCACCGATAACTTCAAGTCCAGCTGGCCCATCAAGATGGTCTGACGTCTTGTACAAGCTTCTGTCGTCAAAGTCGTCGACACTGCCGCGGGTGTTGTGGCTAGAGAGGCTCTCCGGGGTATGTGGGACATCCCTCAGGTTCTTCTTCAACCCCTTATGCGTCATTTGCAGAACACCGGCTGTATGTTCCAATAACCTTTGGCGTACGTGCTGCGCCTTGCGTTCCCACTTCCAGACTTCGTGAGCAAGCTCCTCGCACTTTCGTGTGCTCGCTGCCAGTTCCTCTTCCGTTTTGTCTAAAGTGCCCGTAGCGCCGAACCGGGAGTTCGGCGAAATCGCTGCGTCATAGTCTTCGTGAGCCCTGCGGCTTGTTGAGTTGTTTAATCTGCTAAGCGAGAGAGCCGCGTCGCGCAGTTTCGTTTCCAGGGCCAATTTCCGCTTGGCTGCATTTAGGCGACCGGACAGAAAGGAGTACTCTTTCTTTAAAGCCTCAACTTCCTCCAAAGACATTATCTCATAATTCATGCTGTCCCCTATGGCGGTTTCGGTGAGTAGGTACATGGCGACGGGGTCGTTGGCGTTCAGCAAAGCCGGACTTCGTGGCTGGGACGGATTGAGCTATAAGAATAGTTGTGTTAAAAGCATGGTTCCATATGATAGAGAAATCGAGGATGGTTCAACGCACTGGATTGTATCGCATTTTCTCCGCATATTGAGGCTCCAAGGTCTCACGGTAGCCGTCCATGAGAACCTTGGCTGGAGGCGCCGTAGGGGCGTCGTAAGAGGCGGACGATAGGTATCTCGGGTCGCCATAGGATGACTGGCTGAAGCGATCGTGATCGTTCATCTTGAGTTCTGGAGAAGAGATATCTCGATGAAACGCGCGGAATGCGGCACTGGACTGCTGTGGAGAATTGTCTCAGGGCCGAGCCGTCACCAAACAGGGTTCATTATCATAGAGCAGACGCTACTTCCACGTCAACCGAGGTCGATGAATGGCGATTTATGTAGGAAGAGATAGAACAGAGTAATGGCAAGTTATCTAAAGGATATTGGAGTGGATAAGGTGGGAGGAAAAATTGGCTTTGAGGGGATTGAAGAGTGAAGAAGATCAGCAAGAGTCTAATTTCAAAAGAGGATGAGGAGGCTGTCTGAATATCTCGACCATAATGTGATGGATCAACATTCACAAGAACATCATTCATTAGAGCACTTTTGATATGATCTAAGAATATAATGCGTAGATAATGGTCATGAACTGTCTAGGTTATAGGAGAAGAGATATGACTGGTAGTAACTACAGATGCTCTGTTTTTTCTACATCCTAGCTTCTTAGAAGGTACTTAAGATAGATAACAAAAGAATGGAATCGTAAATACCTCTGGCATGTTAAATCACTAATTAGACTTATGGAATGTAAGAGAAGATCTTCTCTGTGATCCATCTTCTTTGGATAGTAGATAATATTCGCTTGATACTGTGATCCCATGAAATATGGTTCCTTAACCGACCCCTGGGTCAGCCCCGGATGTGTCCCCTGAAGCCAAGACTTACGGAGTTACTGTAGAGAGATTTGTACCTCTCTACATCTTTTGCTCAGGTGCCGAAGACTTGCGTATTCCAAGAAGTATCAAGTTTCATATGAATCAATGATCAGTGCAATCGTGTATGTCGCTGCTGAACTTGAAAAATTGGAAAAATTTGTCTTTTGTACAATGATAGCTCCCAAGATGATGGCGTATCTGAGTGGTCTCCTGTACGGAGTACTTTGAATATATCTAGAGGTATGCTCAGAAAAGAGGTGTCTCACGTTGACCAGACCGAAGCAAGTCTTTTATCTGATGGGTACAGAAGGTGCTCTTGCAACATTAATGGAATTGGTCCATCCTTCGTTGACTTTCGATAATAATGCTTCTTTCAGATCTTTTATGGGCGATAATGGGCGAGAAGGCTAAGATACACGAAAATTGTTCATGTCGATAGTATGTAGCCAGCATCCAGGATATATTCTTCTTGAAGTAGGGATCAATAATCAGACTTCTGATTATTGAGGACTGTTAGAAATTATCCGCAGTTGAAACAGTGCTACTATGCGACCAAGCGAACTGATTTTAGTGGCAGGATAGGATGATTGCAAGCGCCAAGCGGAGCGTTATTGCACGAGTCCGCCGTAACCGTATCGAGTCTACAATCTAAATACCCCACAGTTGATCCCACGCTGTCATGACCACTTTATCTCGTCTATCTTGACTCGGACTCCGTTCGCTATCTAAATGTAACTACTTACTAAAGTTGGGAACCTCGGAAGGGACCAAAGAGAAAACCAAAGGGTTATCTGCTTAGTGGAGGAAATGAAACTACTCTCACATAAATAACGTCGGGGTTCACTATTGACTGGGATGTCGACGAACTAAAGCAGCTAACTGATATTAACTAGCATGTGGACGACCAGTAACGACTCTCATCGTCTAGCAGGGTCTCCCTCATCTCCTCAGTGCATTTACAGATATCTTCTGCCTCATCCCCTACCGTCTGGAGTCATGGTATCTCAGTCGACCTGTCTGTGTCGCAAGCATCCAAGATGACCGCAAACCACTCCACAGACTTGGGCGATTTCCAAGATGGTATCGTATCGCCAGACCCGTTTCCTACGGGGACTGTGTACAAGGTGTATAGACGACGATTTTGGGGTCTCGCTCAACTAGTTTTGCTGAATATTGTCGTCAGCTGGGATGTAAGTGCCCTTTTTAAGAACAGGCGCAGAACCAAAATTTGGCTAATCTTTGCGCGTTCCCGGGAAACTCAGTGGCTCACCTTTTCTTCTATATCCACTACCGCATCGCAGCATTTCGGTGTCTCGGAAAGCGCCATCAATTGGATGAGCACTGGCTTTCTTTTTGCCTTTTGCGTCGCCAGTCCAGTTGTCATCCTCACTCTTAACAAAGGCGGTCCCAAACCTGCCATCATCACTACATCCGCACTCCTACTCGTGGGCAACTGGGTTCGATATGCCGGAACGAAAGCCCGTGGAGGCATCTTTGGTGTGGCCATGTTTGGACAGCTCCTTATCGGTCTCGCGCAACCATTCTGCTTGAGTGCGCCGACAAGGTACAGCGATCTTTGGTTTTCCGATCGAGGGCGCATCAGCGCAACAGCCGTTGCAACCTTGGCCAATCCATTGGGGGCAGCCTTGGGGCAGTTGATCGATTCGGTCTGGGCGACAACCCCCGAGCAGGTTCCAGATATGGTTCTGTACATATCGATCATTGTAGGTGCTCGTCGTCCATCGCAGTGGCAGTCGGTAAAACAACCCGTATCAGCAGTAATACTGATGGCACCCATAACTTGACAGGCAACAGTCGCATCAATCCCGTCATTCTTCATTCCAGCCGCACCCCCGACGCCCCCAAGTGCTTCATCAGCGAGCAGTAAAACACCCCTCCGTCCGGCGCTCCTTCAGCTCCTCAAAACCCTCGAGTTCTGGCTCATCCTCATCCCCTTCTCCGTCTACGTGGGCTTCTTCAACAGCGTCTCCTCCCTCCTGAACCAGATTCTCGAACCATACGGCTTCTCCGAAACAGACGCCGGCATCGCAGGCGGCATCCTTATCATCGTCGGCCTCATCAGTTCCGCCATCATCTCCCCCATCACCGACCGCTTCAAACACTACCTCGCCACCATCCGGATCCTAGTCCCCATCGTCGCCATCTGCTACATCGCCCTCATCTTCACCCCGTCCAGTCCCGCAGGCATCGCCCCCGCATACGTCGTCTGCGCCCTCCTCGGCGCATCCTCCTTCGGCCTCCTCCCCGTCGTACTCGAGTACCTCGTAGAAATCACCTACCCCTTCTCGCCAGAGATAGGAAGCACCATCTGCTGGACAGGCGGCCAGCTCCTGGGCGCGGCGTTCATCCTCATCCAGGACGCCCTGAAAGCCTCAGACACCGCCTCGCCGCCCCAGAACATGAAAAACGCCTTGATTTTCTCGGCGGTCGTCGCGGCCGTTGCGGCGCCGTTTCCAATCTGCATCGGGCTGTTTGGGCGGGATGTCCGCCGCCGCCGGTTGGATGTCGATCGCGGCGTCGCCTTGGAGGATGCGGTTCTCCGGGGCCGGGAGGCGTCCGGTGCGGGCGTGCGCGGAGGTGATGAGAGTGCCAATCCTGCTTCTGATATGTCGAAGCTGGCGCCTAAGAACTCATCTTGAGGATGATTTAAAATGCTCTTGGATAACGGGTCAGTGTCAGGGAATGCTTTCAGCCATCTAGTTTGTCCGCGGGTATTATCCTTGCTGGCTTCATGCAATGCTCCTTTTTGGCTCTAAATTTTTGGCGAAACCAGTCGATTGTGTGTAAATTTAATACCTCCTGAACATATCAATTGACGTCGAATTCGACGTCATGTCAAGGTCAGCCGTTGAGTACCAATATGCATTAAACCCGGGAAGAACAATCTACAGCACCAGGCCACGGAGAGGGAAGCACCACAAGTCTAAGCAAAGCGGAAACATTGATTCTAAAACAATGAAAATGAAAAGCACAGTTTCAAACAGGCGGAGACCAGCTATCTGTACATACAGGCAAAGGATGCCAGCTTTTACCATCCTCCATAACGTAACATAACAAGGCCGACAGCAGAATGACAGGGCCGTCCCATTTCCAGCATATGTACCGGTCAAGAAGACCCCGTGCTCATTCGATGCCGGATTCTATATCGGCAGGCTGACATTCAATATGCCGGCCATCATGTACTTCTATTCAGCTCCTCCCGGTTTCCTTCTATCTGATCGGATGACCAACGTGGCATTTCGGGTTTCGCTTGTCGTCGAACGCTGAGAAAAGAGTAGAAGGAATCGTTCCGAGGACCAATCGCTTATTTGAGAGCCTTCCAGAGGGCGGGGGCAGCGCAATTGGTCGCGCAGTGGGCGAGGTGGAAGACTGTTACCCAGCAAAGTCAGTATTAGTCAATCGGAAATCTCATGGACACAACTTCAAGGCCAGCGAGGCTAGCCCAATCTCAAATAATCCGATTGAGTCACTTACACTCCTCAACACAGTCCTCATTGGGGCCCTTGTGGTCAGGGTCCTCCTCCTGCCGGGTTACGCGCTCAACGCACTCATCGTAGTGGTGCTTGTAGGGGGCGCACTGGGCACTGTTGGCGCAGTCTGTTTATGATAAGATTAGTGAGTATCACATAGCAATGCCGGGTGAGTGATAGAAATGGGTCTTTTTGCCGGTGTCCAGATAATCCTGCGATGAGGCGGACAACCGGAGATCTGAATACATGTGTATTCACTCGCGGTAGTACGCAACACATCACAACATCGTAGATGGGCCAAAGGTAAAACCCAGCGATAATGAGTGACTCACCCTCCTCAAGCTTGGGCTTGACGTCCACAGCCTCCTCTTCCTCCTCTTCTTCTTCCTCCGCGGGCTCCTCTTCCTCCTCAGGCTCCTCCTGGCCTTCCTCGGAAGACTCCTCAGCAGGAGTCTCCTCACCAGATTCCTCCGAGCTCTCGGTGCTCTCTTCCTCGGTCTTCTCCTCGCTCTTAGCGGACTTGTCCTCGGATTCAGCCTCCTGGCTGGTCTGCTCGACGGTCTCGGCGGCGGGAGCCTCAGCCTGAGCCTCGGGGAAGCTCAGGGAGGAGATCATATCGGAGAAAAAGTCGGCGAGACCCATCCTGACCGTGTGAAAGTATCAATTGACGAGAATGGAGGGCCTGGAGTCGAGAGTGTGGGGGTGCAGTGGCAGCAGCGAGCGAGATTTGATGAGGTTGGTGGTTTTACGAAGCTTTAGCTCCGACCGTCCAGGAAAATCGGAACACCCCGGCCGCCGGGGAGGTCGAATTATCGCACACGTGATTGGCCAGCGGATTCTCTCTGTACCTGGAGTTGTTTGGAAGTGTCCTGCACCTCCCTAATAAGCTACATACTCATTCTTCATTTCTCTACAGCTCACACTATCTGTACGGCGGTGAATAACTTATAGAGGAATGAATTCTCGGCGAATATCTTTCGAACTCGAGCATGTCTTTTGTCCTGTTACCGCTATGATTTATTAAGTCCCCCAATTATTGTACATTAAACCTGAGATGTCTCTTAATGTGAATGGGAAACCTTCGACAAATAAGATGAGGGAAAGAAACACTTTGAAGACAGAGAATGTGTAAGCAAGATACTTCAATGTCTAGAAAGATCAAAATCGCCTCACACTCGTCGTCAACTGGCACGGCGTAGCCTTTCTTCGAGTTCGTTGGCAACACTCTGTTGCTGAACTTCTTCGTAGCCTGGCGGTGGATCCATTGGTTCGGCTTCTGTCCCTGCACCGTCCTGGCGACTGTACGAGTCTGGTGATAGACCTTGGTCGCGAGAGTGAACTCCAGTCGTATCATTCTGTGGCCCCGTGTAGGCAGGCAGCTCTTCCAGGTGGACTGTAGAGAGATCCACATTTCCTGATCCTCGGCCGCTTTCTTGTGAGAGCTCAAGTGCCTGCTGCATACGCTCCTTGAGTCTCTCGAAGTTATTGTGGAAGTCAAACGCGCCTCCCTCTTTAAAGGTTACCTTCAGCTGAACGGCTGGCAATGACGAGGGGATCCCTCCTCCAGACACAGGTTGAACAAGGGATACCCACACGTTCGGACCGAAGAATGGTGCAGTAACGTGCGAGTCATGTATGCTGAGAAGCGGAGCCGAAAATGACTGAAAGTCTTTTGACTTCTGTGAGGGAATATAGACAACCTATCATCAATGTCAGCAGACTTTCTAGGAGATGATGAGGAGAACAATCATTCTGACCCGCTGATTGGTGAGATAGATCTGGCCGGAACTGCTCTGCAGGGATATTGAATCACTGCCCGTGTATGAACTGAGCGGTTGCAGAGAGAGACTCGTGCGCGGTGGAGAGGTGTATATCAACTGCTCATTTGGAAGTTTGACAAAGCCTTCACGGTCATGGAGCATCACCCAGCTGTACAGTCCAAGGTCAGAGACAGCGTTTAGAGGCAATCACAGAGAAGGGGGAATAATTGTGACAAATGACTGGTTATAAGACAGTGCTCAGTCACAAGGCAAATGAATCCGTCTTGTTGTAACATGAAAGCTCAAGAACCCAGAAAGGAAACAATGGAGGTACTATAAGCATAGCAATGAAAAGAGAGCGTCTGAACCTGGGGGCACTCCACATACTTGACTGACATCTTGCCTGCCGGCTACAATATTCCAGCAAAGTGTCGATGTACGCGCGGGCGCTCAGCTCAAGCTTAATTACCAAGTGCCTCGGTGTCGACTTCTTGAAGGACTCTTCATATAAATTTGGCTGCTGAAAGCCACGCAGAATGAACCAGTATGCTAGCGTCTTTGTCGGTCTTCACACTGCGCCAGCTGGCGTATGTGGATTCTGCAATACCGAACAGTGGCTCAGGGTGTTAGATAAATGTCGATGAAATCAGTCTGAAAGATGCCGTGATGCGCTGATGGAGTTGATGAGACCAGCAGGAAGTAGAAATAGATGCGCGGACCAGATGGTCAGGCCTGTTGATTGAAGTTCAATTTAACAGCCTTACTAGCGGTTCGCGTTGCGTGATGCTGCAGCTAGTTAGAGTAACGGTCAAGTCTGCACCTTCGGAAATTTTGTAGCAGAATCCGTCGCAGTGTCAGTCCGAGAATGACCAAAGTAATGTCGCAGCGATGGCCGGACTCGCAGCTGTGATATTCTCGACGATCCGCACTATGTATGGACTCTGTAGCGTGGGGCAGCCCTCTGAGGCGGGGAGATTGAGGACACCGAAATTGATTCTAAAAGCGGCAGTATGATATGGATTAGACGATCCTGGACAGACAAGATACAATATGAATCTATTGTCGATAGCCTTTGCTTGAGATTTTGTCACTGATTTAGCACCGTATGGACGGTTAGACTAGAACTTCGGTGCCTCATCGGGATGGCAAACTCCGAAACAATGGAGGCCGCAGCGAGAACTTTCTCGCTATGTCCACCATGTTTCCCGACGCCAGCCGCTTGAGCTGCAACACTACCTACCTTATTATTTCTCCTTGATACTCGTTATCCCAGTCTGATAAACACCTATTCATCAGCATTGCACAAGCTGCCTTTTGACATACGAGTGCTTGCGTGAAACGTGTAGGAATCAGGGTACTGCGCCATTTCCTCCTAGCACTGCGGAAAATATGTTATGCTAGCTTACTACAAAACAAATGACGTATTCCCCCGCTATCATCGTAGACTGCACATCGAATTGTTTGCTCAAAACACAGCTACTGCATACGTCCGCCGCGATCATCCAGTATAAGAACTCACCTTTCGTGTAGGCAGTCGGTGTACTGCTTGCCTGATTTCCTGATATAGGCGATCCTCCTTCCACGCGCGGTCCATTAGACTTAGAGTCTAGGCGCGTTTGCAGCTTGCCTAATATCCCACATTGCCACTTTTCGTGGCTAGTATTGTAAAGAGGACAAGTGGTTATGTCAGGCCGGGCTGTGATACTGATCGAAACATGAACAGAACTGGAGCTGCCGAATAGAAGAGTCACAGGAGCAGTGTCTACCAAGCGGACGCGATCCTCGCAGCTCAGCTGTATACAGGTAAGGTTCGCTAGTAAAACAGCGACACTCAATGAACCCTGAGTTAGAACTATACAAGGCTCATGTAATGTATCACCGGAGTTTTTGTCACAGGCTATGGCCTGGGCTGTGGTTGTCGGCCATGCCCTCAACCATAGAACATTCTAGAAGAACCATCAGGAAGAGGTTGGAACCCAGTGGAAGCTTAGGAATATGTATATAAGAAGGAGAGGGAGATGTATCTTCCTGTTTCTCTCTCCAAGTTTGCGATATTCGTTAATACATTATACAGGATTGCCAGTTGAAAACAATACTGCCTACGCCCGTCACAGTTTTGATTTGAAGTCTTTGCCTTAGACAGATGACAGAGCACTGACACGGTCACGAACACAGTGCAGAATTAGGAGACTTAGTCCACCATATGACTCAAGATGCTATTCTGGGCAGTAGTCCTTGGGTGGGATTGTTGCAGCGGCTATACACCGGCGACACTGCTTCCTGCATGCTGAGGTGGCTATAATGACAACATCAGTGTACACCGAAATGGATGACCAGACCCATGTAGACTCCTCCACCGAAAAGGTTGTAGTGCTATCAGCAACTTGGACCTTGGCGCAAGCAGCAAGCGCCTCAGATTTTGTAGCTGTAGATCAGCAAACGGAAAGAGCGACAATTAGATTTGTCATGCCTTTGCCAAAGAGACCTTCGAGCATATGAAATCATTAGGCCTTTGAGAAGAATGGCAAGTAACGTGCCGAACCCTCCAGTTGTCTTCTCAGATACTCTCCAGGTCATACTGATGCCCAGCGAGCTATCTGAGGAAATTGTCAAATGATCAATCCACACCGATTGACAATTGGTTGAGGACCTAAATGGCCCAAGATCTGGACCTAGCCTATATCTACCATATCTATCAAAGATTCGAGCTCTGTGACACAATTGGCGTTGCTGGAAGCTCCCCGCAGAATTGAGTTTAGGATCTGATCATGAACCCATGGACACTTGCTGGCAGCTCCAGGTCCCGTGCTACGTGCTTGAAAGAGCAAAGCGTTATGTCATCAGTATTAGTTCATAAGTATTGAATGACCCTGATGTTTCTGTTTGACAAAGTAGTTGGCCTGATTCCTTGATGGAATTAGGACCGGAGAAGGTCGTGTAACAAAAGATAGGAAAACTTGCTGAACGAAAATCTGCTTTTCGAGTAGTGCAACAGCGATGCAGCTAATATTAATATGAGACTACTGTCGCTTATATTAGCAGATAGATACAGAGTAGCAAGGTATCAATCTACGCTGTTCCTCTCCAGTCAAGAGGTGACTCTAGTTCTAGAAGCGTCGCTGTCTTTTCGACCAATCCGGTGCGCAGTCCGTGCACAAACGGCGAAACCGCCAGGTTTTTGGGACCCCCTGCGGCCCCCCACTAAGGTAAAAAGATTATCTATGACATTATTATTTAAGCCAAGCTGTGTCACATGGGCTCGACTTTGCTGTCTACATAGCTCCTGTTCGACTTTTTCCTAGTTCTCTGATCTCAAGACCTTAATCAAAGAGAGTGGACAACACAGCTCTTTCACTCCAGATCTCAGGAATTGACTGAGATAAGTACTATCAAGTGGTTCGGTTTTGAAGGCGCATGTCTTGTCCGATCGCATCGACGCGTGCTTCCAGCTTCATCACTTCCAGATAAGGCGGCGACTGAGAAGAGACTCACAATCGCGAGAGACCGTCCATCAAAGGGTTCCATTGTTTGCTATTGGCCTTGAGCCATCGCCGCAGCTAGGTGCAGAAGGGGACGATCGGCTCAAGGGCATTTTGTCTAACCTACGGCATCATGGCGACGAAAGGACCATATATTCCCCCGCTGATTGGGTGGCTATATGATTTGGTCTTATGGTCATTCTCGGTGCTAATTGATCTGTTCTTCCGGGAAGTCCATCCCCGCGGTTCTTGGAAGATTCCTCGCAGGGGTCCGTTGATCATAGTTGCAGCGCCTCATGCGAACCAGGTTGGTTTCTCTTCATGTTTCCATATATGTATTTGCGTTCGGCAGTAGGACTTGCTCCATGCTCATACTTGTTATATCGTTAGTCGCTGACTTTTTCTCAACCATATAATAGTTTGTCGATTCGTTGATTCTCATGCGAGTGATGCGTAACGAAGCTCACCGTCGTATTTCATGGCTTATCGCAGAGAAATCCTTCAAGCGCAAGTTCATCGGATTGTTGGCTAGGGGAATAGGAACTGTTCCGGTGGCCCGAGCGATAGATAATATGAAACCTGGTGTTGGAACTATATATTTGCCGGATCCTGTCAATCAGCCGACTCTCTTGCGAGGGGTGGGTACCAACTTTGAAGGGCCCGGGTTTGAAAAGGACGGCACAATCTCTCTTCCTACCATCAGTGGTACTTCGCACAGTGCTATCATTGCCGAAATCCGGGGTCCAGAAGAATTGATACTCAAGAAACCCTTCACAGCCAAGGACGCGCTTTTCCAGCTCACAGGACGTCATGATATCACTGATGATGGCAAATTTACCGCGGACGGCTCCGCCAAAGACCCCGACTTTCAAGGATCCAAGTTCAAAGTATCACCTCATGTCGATCAGACGGCGGTCTACCAAGCAGTATTTGGCAGACTCAACGCAGGTGGCTGCGTGGGTATCTTTCCAGAAGGTGGCAGCCATGATCGGCCAAACCTACTTCCATTGAAAGGTATAACTCTTTTTTGTTAATTTGCTTCATTGCTTGCGGAAACCTCGGCTGATTGAATCCTAGCTGGTGTGGCATTGATGGCCCTGGGTACACTGGCGGACAATCCGGACTGTGGTTTGAAGATCGTTCCATGCGGAATGAACTATTTCCACGCGCATAAATTCCGTTCAAGGGCTGTGATTGAGTTTGGTAACCCCATAGAGGTACCAAGGGAGGTGGTAGATCAGTTCCGACGAGGTGAACGAAGAGAAGCCGTCGGCGCGCTGCTCGACACCATTTACCAGGGTCTTGTATCTGTAACTGTGACTAGTCCTGATTATGAGACATTGATGGTTGGTGAACCCCGCCCGCCCTTTCCAACTACGGCATCCGTGACTGACATATCTCCAGGTAATTCAAGCTGCTCGTCGCCTATATAACACAAAGGGAAAGAACCTCCCGCTCCCTATGGTGGTCGAGCTCAACCGCCGCCTGGTTAAAGGATATACCCATTTTAAGGATGACCCTCGTGTTATACAACTCAGAAATTCCGTTGCCGATTACAACAAGCAACTCCGTCTTCTAGGGATCCGTGATCATCAGGTAGAGTATGCGAAGTTCTCGTGGGTTCAGGTCATTGCTACCTTGATCTATCGTCTGGGCAAATTAGCTCTCCTGACCATCGGGACACTGCCTGGCTTGATTCTTTTTGCACCTGTTTTCATTGCAACAAAGTATATCTCCAAGAAAAAGTCGCAAGAGGCACTGGCCGCATCGACCGTAAAACTTCAAGGACGTGATGTTATGGCAACCTGGAAGCTACTCGTTGCCCTTGCTTTGGCCCCCGCAGTGTATGCATTTTACACTGCAGCCTTCACCTGGTGGGCGTACCACAACCGTATCCAGGGGCTTGTTCCTGACTGGATGCCTTTGTGGTTGATCGTGCCTATCGGGATGATCTTATTCCCAACCATTACTTTCGCAGCGCTTCGCATCGGCGAGGTGGGCATGGATATCGTGAAGTCTCTCAGACCATTGGTGCTATCCTTGAATCCATCCTCAGCCAACACTCTTGTGAAGCTGCGCGAAAGGCGCGCTGCACTTACTCAACAAGTCACTGAAGTCATAAATACTCTGGGCCCAGAGCTATTCCCAGACTTTGATGCTGCAAGAATCGTCACGGATCCCTTCCGTGAAGCCAATCCACCGGCCGGAAAGCCAGAGGCCGATCATCCAGTTGTACCTGAAATCAGACGAACTAGCGCAGCAGATACGGAGGTGGAATCTCCAACACGAGAGCCTCTTCCTCGCAATGAGTCATTCCACAACCTTGCCAACATTGGCTTTTTCTCTACTAGACCTTCAAGCCGTTCTCGAAGCCGGAGCGGCTCGTTTGGTGGTCGACCTGGCTCCTCAGGGCAACAGTTGAAGCCGTTAAGCCAGGTCACAACGAAAGATGGGTTTGACGAAGTCAGCTCGAAGATTCGCGACGCTATGCGAGAACGGGGCGAACGCAGACGCCGGAGAAGCGAGGACGGGAGCTGGGACATGGCCAGCTCTGGTCCAGGCACGCCTTCGAGTGAAGGAAGCCGGAAAGACTTGTAAAGAGGAAGTGTGCGAGCACAAGCGCTATATTGGAGCATGTGTTTAGGTCCTTTCACTATTGTCAATGAATCATGGATGAACGTCTTGTCTATTGGCTAGCTTAGGTTTTGATACCTGCTAGGATATATGTATGTAACGAGATAGTGAGCTGATTCCTGCAAACCCTCCTTTCCTTAATCAGCAACTGCCAGGATAGTCTTCCTGCCTCGTCTTTCAGGCGGTATATCGATGGCATTAACGCTTCATCAGAACTGAGTCCGTTGATGTAATCTGGTGGATACTCTCAGCCTTTCAAGAGAGGAGGGAGCATATATGATGCTTTTCAGAAGCTGGGAGTAGATCTAATACTATTGAACTGTTTTTCTGCGGAAACTGTTTGACCTTCTATTTCCGGATTCGGTCCGAAGTGCCGCCGCTTTTTGCTCACTGAGCCAGCAGGATCGTGACCGGAGAGAGAGAGTGCGTGCCCTGATCGCTCCCTGAGCAGTCCCGGAGCTCTCCGGATACACTCACCGATAATTGCCTGAACACGGACAGAGTAGGATTGATTATTCACCCTGAGCACCACATGACAGCCAAATAAAAGTCGTTAAAGCCAAGCCTAGCCATCAGTCCTCTTTTTTCTTGGGGGCATAGTTTTCACATTGTCCTAATGACGTACATGGGTCTACGATTTCTTGTTCGCTTATGATATTAGGGATAGAACAGACTCACAAAAATGAGCATAAAAGGCGCAAGCTCGTTACGCTGCACTGTGCTTACAGAAATCGCTAAGCCTACACCAGGTCATGCCGAGACTTCGACTTCCATAGACAAAGTAAGTCCTCGTCCTGGCTACGCTTCAGAGCAGCAATGGCCGATGTAATTCATCCTTTACTCTGATTTACCTAGCAGACAGGGCAGTATCCCCGGTACCTCAGTCTGAGCGAGGTCTTGGAGCGGGTGCTTATCGCGGCACCATTTGGGCACTGCCATCCATGGAAATGAGAAGAGCATAGGACGGAATGTCCAGGAGACCTAACTATAGAATGCTTGTTATTGCTAATGTGCAACGGAAGAGAAGATAGGCCAGCAAGGGATTGGCAGTCGGATATTTGTTACATGGCTTAGGACATACAAATGCACTACCAGGTCAGCAAGCCGAGAGAGAAGGCCCTCCATAGCCTGCAACCCCGACTTGTGTATGATACATACTGTACTGGATCCTACACCTACCATTGACCGTAGAGAGACCCATGGGTCCCTTTCACGGTTTCTCGACACATTCTTTGACCTGACCTGGTCTTTTGAAGTACACGTGACCGAGTCACTTGAGGTAAGCAGGACCCTCCAGACAAGGGCAAAAGGATCACAATGACTTTCTTGGCCTCCTCGGTCTCGCATCAGTCCTAGGCTCTTCCCCAGCTCCTTTGCACGTAAGTGTTCGAAAAATAGAAGTATGTACACAAGGGTGTCTTCGATATCTCATCCATTACGCTGAGGCTGGGCAACAGAGGCCTGGCGAGTAGGTGTTCTTCGAATGAGACTCAACTTTTTCGTAGATGGGGTGGCTTTGGTTGGACGACATGCAAAGGATAGAGATTCCGATGCGCTATAGTCTATTAGGTGCTTGGATATTTGCTCTGCACAGAAGCCTGGCTATAGTAGGCGTGAAGGATACAATGACCCTTAATCAAATAACATCCGAGCTAGCCCTAAGGAAACGAGGTTAAATTAGCTCTCGACAACAAAAAACAAGGGAAGAGTTTCTCTTCAAACATAAGCTAACCTCTTAGGGCCCTAGAATATAGACAAACATTCTTTGGATGTCAGAGGAAGTCAGTGCGATACATGTCACTCACATGAGAAACTCTGGCTAGTCAATAACGAACCGCCAATTCCAACATTTATGGCCACGGCTTGTGAGTAAATATAGAGTACCTCGAATGTAACACTCTTACCTGAGCAATAAGTATTGCTTCAACCGGAAAGAAACGCTGTGATATCAAGGCCAGCCCTGATGAAAACTGAAATCCAAGCCCGGCTGGACTCAGAGCAGATGGCGCTCAAACAGCTGACTTCTGAGCACAAAGATATAGATAATTGTGTTGAGAAGATTCGCACCTCTCGCGAAACCAATAAGGATTACCTCGAACAGATTATTGAACGGAACACCCGGAAGAGACTGAGCCAATTTATTAACATTGGTGAATTAGACGGTATCTCTCGTTCAATACAAACCATGGAGGAAGAACATGACACCAGTGTGAGTCATCTGCAGAACAGTACCGTATCCCAGGAGCTCCCTCTGGAAATGCAAGCGAGGATCTGCGGAGAATACGAGAAGATTCAGGGAGGTATTAACAAGCGAAAAGAGGAGGAGGAGATCCTGCGCGGACGTCTAAGACGACAACGAGAAAACGCCCACGATTTTTCCAAGCTGATGGCAGAGGTCCTGGAGTCAGCAGTTACCTCCTTGCTGGAAAAGGTCCAACTAAAGTCTTCAGAAACGACAAGACAACTAAAAGTGGTAAGAGAGGCTGAGAGCTTGACCACAGCCAAGCCAGCTATGGAATCAACAAACCAAGCGGCAGCCGAATGTGGTCGTTTGGCTAAACTCGTGGTAACTACTACTGAACTGGTAGGACGAAAATGGAAAAGTTCGCACAGACAGCCAAAAGGAGACTGCAAAGATCGACCGATCTAATTGAAGCTACGTCCAAGTGGACGCCTATGCAGGGCCAGCATGCTGCAAAGACACTCGTTAGCGCAATGTCAAATGTGGCATCCAAATCATATGCCATTCCCGAAGACATGCAGCGCAAAATTACCCCTATACTCGACAAGGTCCACACCAGCTATCGGGCAAGGATAGCTGGGATAGCAAATCTCCGTATTCCTGAAATCGAAGAGACAACCAAAAAGGCGCTGACTGGTGCATTTGAGCTTTTCTACGATGTTACACAAAAGTTGGATAATCACGTGGAGTCTGAAATGAAGGCTATCGAGAAATTTAAAACCTTGGCTGACGAATCAATCAGCAGCAAGGACAAGGATAGATGGTTGGTCATCGTCCGTAATGCTAAGGAAGCAAAGGGAAAGGGCAATTTAGACGAAGGTGTCGACCTGGCAAAATGGGTAAATGCTGAGGCTGATCTTTTGAAATCTGCCATTGATTCGGATGGGGACGAAAGGCCACTGCCTGAACTGGCTATTGAGTGCCTTGAGAAAACGAGGGAATGCCTGCGACGTGCAGAAGTCAATCAAGCCAAGGCTCTCGAGACGCTCCAGGAGATCGAAACCGGTTGGTCGAAAGATTTGGCCGCCAGGGAACAGAAAAGAGCAAGTGATGAGTGTGACATCGCTCGCGATGCTATTGGCAAAATTCAAACGCATCATTCATTCAACGATGCTGAATTAGCCCGGAATACTTTCAAGGCCGCGGAACGTCTCTTTGAGGATACTAAAACGGCTTTAAAGAAATGCTGTGGGCCAGCCGAGAGATTCAGGGAAATTGCCCACACATTCACAGATGTGACGGATAGAGCAAAGTCAGCCACCAAGTGTGCTGAAGCAGTGCTTGGTCGCAGAGATAGCGGCCAACCTAACAAGGTCAGACAAACCGACTTTGACGTGGACATGCAAACAAACGTAGCTGCTACGCCTGTAGAGCAGCCAGCGGGCCATCAATCTGTGCTACAAAACAATTCAACAAGAGAGCCCGGTCGAACCATGACCCGCACCAAAACGAAGCACATATACGTATATATTATCAAGTCTTCTAACGCAGTGTGGGAGAAAGAACATCATTATATTGGGCCAGGGCAAGCATTGGAAAAGGGTCGACAACTCTCCCGGCGTGGCAAGCTCTGGGTACTAAATCAGGAATTGACCAAGCTTGGTCTCGTGAACGCTGCAGGGTTCCTGGAAACTATTGTCGAGGGTCAAAAAATATTCTTCCTTGCTGCAGAACAAGCTCTGACGATCTGCTTAAAACGGCCAAAAAGTGTGCGGAAAAATGCCGTAGTATACAGGAATGACTGGTCCCACCTTATCAATTCTGAGAAATGGTTGATTCCCAGAAACTGTTCTGCGGGGAATGTCAATCCCAGGAAAGCCTATTCCAAGACCTTAGAAATCCTCACCAGGGCATCTCTGGGAATTACCTGTTCACCGAATAGCGGTTTATCTGGGAACGTAGTGGTCCTAGGCGATATGACGCGGCGACAGTTCTGTTCCGGGGTAATTTTGTCATAGGATAGGAACATTCCCCCTTCAGTAGTTTCTGGGACTACTCCATCTGAGAACTTTGTCCATCCTGGAACAAGAGGTCCCAGGTTCTGTCGTGTTTTGTTGGAGACATAGTTTTCCAACGACATATCTCTCTAGTTGAACATGAGGGTATTATGTCGTTGGATGATTGGACATTCGGCAAGTCGAATGTGCTTAATCCTGGCCATGAAAGAATAATCCACATAACAGGGCATGCAGTCTTTTCCCTACTAGCTCGGGACTGCGGTTAGCCCTCATCCTTACAGATTTGAGGAACAGCAACTGTACCTCTATGAGGGAAGAATGGATTCAGATTACGAGGTTTTGCCTAGCTATAGCTGAGACCACGTGGCAGACCGAATCCCCTCAAGGGGCGAACATAACCAGGGGAGACATGGCCTTGACTCATGGCGGTATAGGCGTCAATAAAGGTAAAGACAAGGAGCTTTTACCAGATAAACCGCCCAGCGGGTTTTCATGCTTCTCTTGACATATTCAGAGCATCAAACGAGAAAGATTCTGATCTCCTTGATTGCATGGTGGGGGCTGGCTCAGAACTTTCTCCGCAGAGGCAGCAAAATCCTCTGCTCTCCACATGTCCTGAGAGATCGCGATGTACTTTTGGTACGCTACTCTCCGAAGGTCATATGGTAAGCCCCAGAGCTCCGCGAGCTGATAGATTGGCGCGTGCCGGCTGAGATCATCGCATGTGTCTGTTTCCGAATCCAACATCAGCTCCCAGTGCCAGGAATGACGCCGGGGGTTCCGACGCACCTGGCATATTTGTCTTTGGACACGGCTGCTCTTGGCAATAGATAAGCTCAAGTGTCCTCCAAATTATATGGATGCTCCAGCCATTGAGCTCTATGTCGCCGGTTTTTCCTCGGAAAAAGGTAGTTTGTGTTCCTAAAACTGTGCTGTGAACGGGTAGCCTCACATCGCCGACGACAAGGACGGCATCTGTCCCATCCCGCGGTCCGAGAGCGCCCCATCTCTTCCTTCTATTCAAAGAATCCTGTAAATGGCATGGTGAATATCAGAAGTGGGCGGAGGTCTGCGACTTTAATCAAAAACCTTTGAGCGAATGGTCGACCACTTTGAGAACAGGCGTGCCATCTTTTATACCGCTCCATAGTCGGTTCTCTTCCAAGCCAACGTTTGTTTTCTCCTAAGGTGCCAAAAGGGTCTACAGTACTTCTTCTGCACAAGGGCGCGGATGCAAATGCTCCCGCCTTGCCTATCAAAGGGGCCGCTCAGCACAGCCGTCTAGACATGGTGCGCATGCTGCTGAATGCGAGGACTGTAAGCTCCCGCCAGACAGAAACGTGGTTCAACGCGCCATTTCTTTGGCCAAAGAAAATAGTCTTCCTGCCATGGTTGGCTTACTCGAGCGTCACTGTACGGGAGGAACAGATCACTGCACCAATGAATGTGGCGTCAAGTCCTCAGCTCTCATGAACGGGTGTGTACGCTCCAGTTTTCTATGAACAAAGAAGTAGGCATTTTGGGGTCGAGACCTTGCTGAAATTTTGCACCTTACTATATTCCAGTAGTAGCTTAAAACCTCAACAACGTCTTGATGTTGTACTAGAATGTACGAGACCTCGTTGAATGAACCTTAACCCAGATATTAGGTAACAGAATAACGAAAAACCGTCTTCTAATCCTTCTCATTGAGTGGCAGGTCGGTCTCGAGGACGTCGCACGATCTGAAGACAAAGGACGATACACGTTTTCCTTTGACGTTTGATCATCCTTTTTCTTCTTCGGCTGGGTCCCTGACAAAGCGCGGAGAGTCCCGTTAACTTTATCAAAGTAAGTGGTTTTCTCAGCCGCGGTCTTTCTTGTCGGTCCGTCTGGTTCTTTGTTATCGAGTACACAACAATAAGACTCGACGGTAGACAATCTTCTAATTTTACCACTCTTTCATATTTCCGAACGGTTTTAGATTGTACCATGGTTCAGGGATGTCGACTTCAACAGGGGAATGACCTCGAGGACTAACTGAAGGAGCTGGTCCTTTAGTCCAAGTCGGAACAGAGAGTTCTCACTGTGCATTAACTGCCAGTAACTGGGACTAACGTTGAACTCTGCATATATATATCAGCATCTCTCGGCCAGGACATGTTGATATCAAGATCGTGAACAACTGATTCATACACGCAAGATGGCCGACTTCCGATTTGGCCCCAAAACCGACAGGGATCGAGAGCAAGTGGTATACCGGACCTACATATGCCAGATCTCTCGCTTTCTAGATGCTCATGGAATCCCCAATGTGCTCTGGGGGAAGCTTGTGATGAATATGCTTCTCATTCCCCTCGTGATAGACGTAAGTCCGCAGTTCCCCCGAAGCAGGACAAATGCAGCTGGAGGAGCTAACCACCAGACAACAACAGGGCATTTGCATCGTCATCCCCGACGCACATATTGACAAAGCGCGCGACCTCTTGCTAGCAGCCGGCTGTCCCCCGTGCCAGGCGGGGAGCCATTGCCCCTTCTACCATCCCTACGCTTCCCGCGCCATCCCCTACGCACACTTCAACCTCGTGGACCGCGGCCCCTTGGACTTCTACAAACCCGAGATATTCGGCGAAAATCCCCGGGAATGGTACACGCTGGAACTCTTCAAGAAGTCCGACGTGCTGTGGGGAGCGCCCGAGATCCCACTCGGCCCACCCACTCCCAATGATCCCGATTATTGGACAGTCACCGATGACCGACTTCCTGAAGTCGCCATTGAATACCAGCTAGGCCGCATTGTCGACGCGGATTATCCGGTCAAGATCCCCTCGCCGGCACGCTTCGCCGAGTCGCTGACCCTCTTGTACTTCCGGGACAACTTTCCGGAAGAAACTGCCAGAGGGAACCACTGGGATTCGCTGCTGGTGGACATGAAGGTAGTTCTAAAAAAGCACCGCCTTTGCGAACTGGAGGACCTTCCGTCACGTACTCGGAGCTGGTTTAAATTTCTGGACAAACCTCCAGGGAAAAGAACGCAAGGTCATGTTGGGGAGAAGTTTGCGGCGGCGATGAGGAAGGCCGGCGAGGTCCCGGAGAGAAGTCCCTGGCCGTCGGCAGTTCTTGGGTTGCCTGGATGGCGTGAAGAGCTTAAACGATGGGAGGAGGAAGAAGAGGAGATGAGGAAGAAAGAAGAACAGGTGAAAGAGGAGCAGACTGCGTGATGGAATGATAGGTGGTTTTCTGTTTATTTTGTATTCGCCTATTTATTGTTGTCGATTGCCATATTCTGAGCATATAGCTGCTCAACTTGCAATGACCAAAGCAAAATTCCGGGACATTAGGAAGTACTACGATCAGTGTGAATCAAACAGCCAAGAAAAAAAGGACATTGCAAAAACTATGTATCCTGAAATAGACTCTAGGGTGCACTTTGTACTTACGGAACCCTGCTCATTACAAGCGTGGTAGACATGCTTCCCGTTGGCTTACTTATTGAGAACAGAAGTAGCTATACGCAGCCATTGACTGGGACATGCCGTTGATTCCATCTGCTCTGCCCCGTTCTCCCTAACGAGGGCCAGACATGGCCAGGATTGGTTGATTACAGGAGCCCAGTACTGATGCCTTGAGTTTGCATTGCCATGACCGCAGCAGTCGTGCATGATATGGCCTATAGATAGTTTCGACGACTTCCTTATCGAAGCGCAGGCAGCGAGGTAAACCACGCTTAATACTAGAGGAGAAGCGAGAGGTCTACTGCCTTGAGCTGGACGGGATGAGGAACATATAAAAGGCGCTTTCACCCCCGTCTAGGATCGCCGGAGAACTATCGGCCTTTCTTTCTTATCCGTCTCATACCGAGTCTTCAGTTCAACCCAGAGCTGGCATGGCTCCATATCGTGTTCGATTCGATTTGCCTGCAGGCTCAAAACACAATCCCATCCATATTGACGATGAGGACCAAGGAACTGCTGCTGCCAGGGCGACATCTCCTGAGATGACCGCATTCCCTATGTTTATTGAGGGTATGTCCGAGGAACCTACGCACGGGCTTTCCTTGGGCGTCTCGCAGGACGATGACCAGGTTACTGTATCCACGGAGCGCGCAACCCCACCACCCTCTCTCACTGAGGACATGGCTGAGGGAACTTTACACCGCCAATCTCCGGGTATTGGGCAGGACCAGGAGCAGAAAATCACTGACTCCAGGGTTCCTTCTGGTGTGTTTGGCTTGTTCTCAATGAACCGGGTTGTTTTACTTCTCATTGACAAAGTACAGAATATATCAATGCCACCACTGAGGGTGATCATAGGTCCCGAGAATCCGCTATCGGCGTTTTCCAGGGCACGGATCCTGCCCATCGTCTTCACTCCGTCCAACCGAATGAGGTCCAGGAGTCTGCCAGTACACCTGGACCTGCCACTAGCAACTATTCCGGTTGCAATACATTAGACTCGGCAGCAGTGGAAAGTGAGCTATTCGCTATTCTATATATCGTTGAGTAACACCTGGGGCTAACTTTAAACAGGCTCGGACGCACTTAATATCTTCCATAAATCCATTGCTCTTTTTTGTCCAACATGGAAGATTATTGAAAGTTATCCGGACGCAAGTGGCTACCTTGAAGTACGTCTTCGAATTCTGGACCCTGGAGCACAAAAGAGACCTGCCCCCAAGCCTGAGCCTACTGCATATGGTGGGCCTGGTGAGCATTCTGAGCCTCAGCTCCGGAGATCAAAGAGAGCAAGAGGGCAACAAAGATATCAGGAGTTGATGAAGCCGCTGCTCCCTGAGAAGTCGTGCATCTTAACAAAGAGCCAGCCTTTACCTTACATTCCAGTCTTGTTCTCGTTCTTGTTCTTTTCAAGCACATAATGAAGAAGATTATTTCTATCTATACATATAAGAATATAAGCTTATCAGTTGAAAGACGCCCCCGATCACGTGCACCCACATGGTCTATCCATCCGAGCAAATCCCCGCGGATCCAGCCCACATGGCTGCGGGTCGGACCGTACCCCACCCAGATCCACCAATTTTGCGGATTGGCTGGATTGGATATGGATTTGCGGATTGGGTTAGCCAGTCTAGTATTTTCTATCGTGAATGTACGCCCTTTGAATATAAGTTATGTTATATTGCGGAGCGTTGTCCACTGAGAACTCGATTATTCCTGTTCAGCTATGCTTCTTTAATTATATTGATTGCTACGGAGATTCAAGGCGTATCTAAGCCTTTCAATGACTACAGTTATAGAGGGAGAAAGGCACGCTCATCATCAGTGCTGACGGCCGTAATTCAACAGATTTTGAAGACGATTGCATTGCAAAGCGCCTCTGCTTTAATAAAGTCATCCTGAATTTGCGTAGGAAGAATTAAAAACAATAATAAAAAGAGCGATATTAAAGCTATTCCCAATACGAATCAAGTACGCAGTTGCGAAACAGTCGCACATTTCATACATAGTTTGCGCGAGCATAACGATCAATCTAACCGACACCTGCAATTCTCCGTTCTCTAGTGCCCTCAGCAGTAAACAATTAGTTACCATTCAAACCCGACCAGCATCATGCAGGTCCATCCGACAGGATCAATCCAACTGCATCTTATGGGAGCCGTGGGACAAATGAGGTGTCATTGATGAGCTGAACCAGCTGCTGGATTTGACATCGGTATCTAGATACCGAGCCAGGTGCTTTGCGCTCGTCCACTGGTGTTGGCAAATTAGTCGATTTGCTGAAAGACGCGTGGAAAGTACGGATCTCGAACGATCATTTCGTGTCTCGTAGCAATGTATTGCCGAAGTTTTCTCTTTTGGAGCTCAAGGTCTCAACTCTCCTACTCAGATCAGCTAGTTGGCTTTCCATGGCTGCACAGTCGCAAAGGAGCTCATCCACAGTTCGTGTCGTCTCGCTGCGATGAGGCTCAGGGTTTGGCGATTGCTCGTCCGGGCTTTTGATCTCTTGTATCGCCCTTTTCTCGGCCTCGAGCGACACGCTCCGCTGTATCACCGTGTTAAACACAATTGGCAGCTGCAGTGCTTTTGATGCCACCAAAGCTTTCCTTTTCCATGGTTGGACCCGGCTGTTTAGACCAAGAATACCATTAATTTCTCCCCGTCCCTCGTCGAGCTCTAATCCAGCTGTTGTGCCCATCTTTCCAGGCAGCCTTGGGATATCCTTCGGATTCGGGCCAAATCGTGTTCGTATGACCTGTTGCATTCCCGATATCTCTCGAGCCCTTTGCTTCTGGGCCTTCAGGGTTTCAATCTGTATGTTTTTCATCTTTATGGCGTCCTTCAGAACACCGCAAATCGTCTGCAAAACCGCCTGTTTGATTAGGAGGTCCAGCGTGCGACCAATTGCGGGGTCTGTCTTCCTTAGTATGGCCTGTGTCTTTTCAGACACCTGCTGTAATGCTCTAGCGTCCTCAAGCTGCTCTTCCAATGACTTCACAAGACCGTCCTTCTCAGCAAGCAGATGTTCAAAATCTAGCGCTTGTCTGCTTCTCTTCTCTTCTGCCCTGCTTGCATTCTCCGCCTGACGTAGCTTCCGCCACCTCCAGCCTGCACTCGTCTACTTCGCTTCGCAGCACTGCGTTTTCCCTCTTCAACTCTCCCAACTTTTATCCTGTCCTTTGAAGACCACAACACACGTCTTAACTGTCCTCGATACGTCGGCAAGTTGCTTCCTAAGCAACAAGCTTAATTCGCCGAGCTGTCTCGTTTTTTCCTCTGTGCGAGACACCTCGGGCTTCGACAGTGTATTGTGAACTGCGGGGGCAGTTTGTCTCGGTTTCTTCACTAGTCCCGCAAAGAAATTTGCTAGCGCCTCATTTGCTCGGCTTTCACCTGGATTTCCGCTTAAGTTGGACGGATTCGGTGGTGTATCTGGGGTGGTTTCTCATTGTTGCAAATGGGTCCATTTTGAGAGAAGGACTGTAAAGGCCCAAGAGCAAGGTAGATAATGGCACTATACTTTAAAACTGCCCAAAGGTGTGTTGTGACGTCGCGATCGGAATCTTCTGTAGGAGCGGGGTAATTGATTGTCTTTTCTGAAGACTTTAGGGGCAGTCCATGCTACGTCCCATAGCAGCTTTGAGAAGACCGTATTTAACTTTTGCTTGCATAATTTGTTTTTCTGGCTCTCACGTGTTAGTTAACTAACTAACGTAATCCACAACCGAGCGAGACAGCAAAACCTAATTTTGGCCGATGCTGAAATACCATGAGATATCTTACTACCACACAATCAAATCAATGTAAATTTTCGA